>JAQIUT010000293.1:0-63714 GCA_028654355.1 Colletotrichum sp. SAR 10_99
CGCCTCCGGCCAAGCGGTCGGGCCCCACCAAACCCTGGAACCCCCCACTTGCCCCCCCCCCCCCGAGTTTTCACCTCTAGTTGTTGAATAAATGTTGAATCGTTATCTGGTCGGGGCTGGGCATGGTGAACTCATTGCAGTGATGCTAACAGTCATCTGTGGACAGGCTTGGGAACAGTGGCCTGAAGGTCTCCAAGATCATCCTCGGATGTATGGCCTTCGGCACCTCTCAATGGGAGGGCTCTCCATGGGTTCTCGATGAGGCAGAAGGCTTGGAGTTGCTCAAGGCAGCTTACGATAACGGCATCAACACTTGGGACACCGCCGACACCTACTCAAACGGTCATTCTGAGCTTGTAATCGGAAAGGCTCTCAAGAAGTTTAACATCCCTCGACAAAAGGTGGTGATCTTGTCCAAGATCTTCAATCCAGTAATGGACGACAACTCGAGGCCCGCGAGCGTCAACGATGGTCCTCTCGTCAACCAGATGGGACTCAGCAGGAAACACGTGTTCCACGCGGTTGATAAGTGCCTAGAACGCCTCGGCACCGACTACATCGGTGTGTGATCTTTCATTCCCACGATGAAGCGAGACTAACCGTCGTAGATGTCCTCCAGATCCACCGCCTCGACCGCGAAACCCCGCCCGAAGAGATCATGCGAGCCCTCCACGAAGTCGTCCAGTCCGGTAAAGTTCGTTACATCGGAGCGTCCTCCATGTACACATGGGAGTTCGCCCGTCTGCAGTACATCGCAAAGTCCAACGGTTGGACCGAGTTTATTTCAATGCAGCCGTTTTACAACCTGCTCTACCGCGAGGAGGAGCGCGAGATGTTGCCGTTCTGCCAAGCTACCGGCGTGGGTGTCATTCCTTGGTCTCCGATCGCGCGCGGTATGCTCGCGAAGCCACTGGCAAAGGACAATGCGGACAGCATCTCGCTGCGTGCGCAGACGGACAAGAAGACACAGGCCTGGTTTGCTGACGCAAACTTGGATATTGTAAGCCGCGTGGAGGAGGTTGCGAAGAAGAGGGGCGTCAGCATGGCGCTCGTGTCTACGGCGTGGGTACTCCAGCAGGGCTGCTACCCAATCGTTGGGTTGAATTCCGAGAAGCGGATTAAGGAGACAGTAGAAGCACTGAAGTTTAAGTTGACAGAAGAAGAGTGTAAATACTTGGAGTCCGAGTACAAGGCCAGGGCCATTCAGGGCATGTAATTATAATTCAGTTGGCTGTTCTCCAAATATGCAATCTATGATACAAATCCACGCTCTCTTGGGTATCAATTTACCGAACCCCCTCAACCCTGGGTATTCATGTGTTGGGTCTTGACATCTGATACTCAACATTGGTGAAGTCTTGAGCCGGCAAGGTGGAACTTTCGGGGTTCAACGATGACAAGTCGAAGTTGAACACTGGCGATAAGCCAAAACTCATGTCATAGTCAAAGAAAAATTCTCCTTCAGAGCCGATGAATGTCCCGTCAGTGCTCGGTGGCATTAGCTGTGGGTCGATTGTACCATTGACGCCGTTGGATGCAGGCAGTGCGTCGTGTAAGTGAGCCAATGAACCATTTTGGCTACGCTTCAACGTTGCCGCCATCCGCTCGAGACCTGGCGCCATGAGATTTGCAAGGTGCCATTTACCAGCTGGCAAAGACCGGAAATGTCTCACGAGACTTGTGGTCAAGTCCCAGACGCGGTCAGGCTCTATCAGATCCCCACCATACTTCACGGCCACCTTGATGAGAAACATGCATGCGAAGGCAGTCATGCAGTGAAGATACGAAGGCATGCCTATCACGCCAGCAGCAACATCCGGATCAGTCAAGATAAAGTTGATGGTTGAAGTTGCGACGGAGATGGCTGTTGCTGCGCAGTCGAGGAAGTGGTACGGTATTGGGTTATCTCCGGACAGCCCACGAAAGATGTGTGAGTAGAGATGAAGTTTTGCAAAGTGGAAATGCAACTTGGCACCTTTTCGTGGAAAGCGGCCAATGTTTTCTGACTCTTCTGTGAAAAGGATTAGCCCGTGTAGTTTGTAGCTTGAGAACACTTTCTTACCTGGCAACGTTTCAGACCAATGCTTTAACCAATGGTCAAGTTCCTTGTTGAATTGCGTGATCTGATGGACGTAGGATCTCGGCGTCGGTTGCCCCTTGTCTGGACCGAACAATTCTCGAATGCTGCCTATAATTCCTAGGAGCGCCACCTGACTGGCAAGACGTTTGTCCTGCTCGTTCGATACTGGGGACGCTAGAAAGCTCTCCCACTGTTGCATCGACGAGTCTTCTTGGACAATTGCTGGCCTCCCGTACAATGTAGCCAGATGCTGGTCGCAAACATTGAGGATATACCACAGTCTTGCTCCATCAGCAGCTTCCTCACTCTTCTCCTCGATAGCGCGGGTATAGCTGTTGTGCAGGTTGCATTCTGCCGCTCGTCGGATGGCGTAGCCTGACAACATCCATGACACATCGCTCAGCCAGTACGACGCAACGCACATAGCTCGAAGATAGTCTCGGTCTACGCGACGGTCAAACATTGACCTTTCCGTCAGGCGACGGAACTCTGAGCTGCATACACCATATATCCCATTTGCCTGTGGGTCATGGAGAGCGGCAACTGTGAGAGTTGCGGCGGTGAGAATCGAGCTCCTTCGTCGCAGTTCGTCAAGCTGCTGATACTTGCAACCGACCCCGTACATGAAAGGGTCGAGCCGATCGCGGTAGAGACGGAAAAGGCGTTCGGCATCGTCGAGCCGAATAGCACCGCGGGCGATGAAGTCATCAAGAGCAGGACTTGAGTGTCCCTCGGGAGCATCCGGAGATCTTAGGGCTCGTAGTTTGGTCAGGGCGTAGAGTGAGTGGATCGGTACGTGAGGGAGATTCTCGTCTTCGGGAGAGATCTTGGGGGAGTTGTCGCAAGAGGGACCATGGTTGTCCTGCCCTGATACACCAAGACGATAGCCATTGCCATTTGTGGTTGATGCTGGCCGCCCATTTTGTGAAGGAGAGTCTGTTGAGTTTCGTAATGTTGTGCTCTGAAGCGCAGCAGGTTCTGATGCGCCAACCTTCTTCGCGATCTCCTTGAGTGTGGCGTGGAGACTTTCGATATCTTGCAGGACAGCCTCGTTGTATCTATGTTGGATGTCAGTGAGAGGATCTCTTCGACGCTGTCGATCAGATTAGTAATTACTGTGTCTTCTCATCAATGATGCTCTGTAAGTTCTTGCCAAGAACACAACCCAGATTGCGTTCGGAGCACCGACGACATGGTGGACCGCTCTCATCCATCAAGCATTTGATCTGCGTGTGCACAGTCAGCAGGGGGTCTTTGGAGGTTGGAGCACAACAAACCTTGTGTTTGCGGCATGCTGCACAAGCCTTGATTTTCCGGGATATTTGCGGAAAAGATCCTTCCCCATTACCAGCAGTCAATAACTAAAACTCAGAGTCAGTCTCTCACTCTCGGGACACGTCAAGGGCGGAAAGTACCGTCATGAACTCCATGCCTTCATTGGCATCAGACCAGCTGCGTTTCGACATGGCCTGTGATGGGCACTCCTCACGCAAGAAGGCGGCGAGTCTCTCGATTGAAGGGTTCCAGAGTGTAGTTGGAGTCGGTCATGAGGAGTGGAAGAGGAGAAGTTCGGCTGCAAAACACACGCGTTGAGCGGCGCCGGGCGACTGGGTAGTCGGCACTTGTGTGGAGAAAGAGACAGGGATGAGGGCCTCTCAACGTCAGGTGTTTCCCCGCGGCGGATTTGAAAGCAGTTGGAGATGATTGAAGGCCACGGAACGAACCCCGCTTCCCCGCATGACCCCCGCAAGTGGACAACATCGTGAAGCGGCTTCATTCTTTCCGGCTTATTACCAGATCTCTTTCAGGTATGAATAACCGTCTGGGATTTCGGATGTTTGGTTACCTTGCGCCTTGAGGCAGACACTATTGTATGACAAGGAATTCCGTACTACGCGTGAAGACATATTGATGGATCAGAACTAGTATGTCTACATTCTTCTAGTGAGTTGCCAGTCTCTGCTACTCCGGTGGCAGTCATATGCAAGAGGAAAGAAGATATGCTCCTGTAGAATTGCAGTGACGTCGATCTATGTATTGATGCGTCTCCTGATTCCAGAATACTATCAGCCAAGCCTCGTCTGACTTACAATCTTATCCAACACCCCATACAAACACCAGCCACTGTCACAGTCATAGTCAAAGTCACGCACACACCATGGCCATCTCCATCCTGCCCGCAATCCTCAAAAGCTCTTTTCGGCCCCCGACCAGGACCGCGTGGACCGCCGGAGATGACATGAGTGAATACTACCGCAGCTGGGGCTTCACCATCTACCGCACCGCCTACGGCCCGGCTACCGACGCGCAGTGGCGCACCCTCCTCAACAAGATCCGGGCCCAGGCCGTCTCCGAGATAGACGGCTACGTTGAGACCGGCGAGGAGGACGTCGCCGCACAACTCAAATCCGTCTTCGTTCTCGACGCTCGCTCCGACGCCGCCCTGCTCGCGGACAATACCATGGACGAGGTGCGGGAGATTTACAAGCAGGCGGCGGTGGCCAGTCGTAGCTCCGTTGACGACGATGACAACAATGAGAACCAGTCGCTGCCCGTAATGCACGACGAACCCAATCAGCGCGCTTTCCTCCTTGCTGACGACGAGGTGCTAGAGGGCGTCAATCGGGACCCATACTTCTGGGTCAAGTGCGTCGAGGACCCTGAACATTGAGAGGCTTGGGAAAGATAAGTATGAATCACGGGATGGACTTAGATGGCTTTTCAGCATCATCAACATTTCCTATAGCTAACGAAGTCAAATTCAGAGGTGGGTAATAAATCACACAAAGGTTGAAGAAGCTCATGCTCATGGTGCCCGACCGAGCTATTGCGCCGCTTCGAAGCCTGGTCAATAGCCAGTATCTGTATGCAGTCTGTATGTGAACGACATCCCCTGACAACTTCAGTGAGGGCGGAGTAAAGAAGAGGCTTGCCTTCCAGCCGCAGCATCGGTCATGGAATTGCCAATGAGGTTACCGTCAAAGGTGTGTTCCACTGCAAACCTCTGTCAAAATTCATTCAGACACAGAAGAGGCCTCGGTGGTCGCTGATTAAATTTCGTGGAATTGTCCATTATTGCCGCCAATCAGGGTCGCTACCGGGTTTGCTACGTGTGTAAGTCGGAGGCTATGGTCGTATGTCCGCTTCCTCAACTAGTCGTGCGGTCTTCACGCATCTAGCGACAGCCGTGGCCTGGCCCAGCCTAGGTACTCGTTCGTTCCAAGTCTGGCCGCAGACGCAGTGGAAGGATTGCGATGCCATCATTTCAGCGCGACTCAGAGCTTTCCGCCTAGTCCTTTAGACAAGCAACTGATGCAGCTGATCCGAATAGTGAGGTTTCATACTGTGACAGATTCCACATGGAACGCGGTCAAGTCGTCGTGTTGGAATATTAAAGGGACGACACCGACGCCGGCAGCGGATACACGGCTAAGTCTTGCGGTAGTTGTTCCAACTACCGGACGGCAGAATTGTAACGGTCAAGGCGAGCATCAGTGGGGTAAGTCAGTAGATCTCCTGCTATAGATTCAACATTGCTAATCGGGGTACTGACAAATACGCCACATACCGGACCATCTCTGAATTCGGTGACATTTAAGCATGTATGGCCATGCTGCAGAAATCGGACGACGGCACATACCGAAGATCCAGCGTCGGTCGAACTCCCCGGCGTGATCTGCCGGACTTACCGCTCAGTGGCAGTTCTTGATACCGCCACTGACGATCGGCTGAACTTTTCGTTGGCCGAGCACACTTAGACGTCTGACACCTGTCCCAATCGGGAATGAAGCGTTCGAGCTACCCCTTTCGAACCGCCGTTCTTCGTATATCGCATTCGATACGAGCTCGCATAAAGAGCCCCAGATTCACCCAATCTTGTTTGGCTGTCTTGCGTGATCCATACCGACAGCACCCTTCGCAATATTGTTTCTATGAGCATCCTAGGATGGAGACGCCTAGCGCTGCTATTTGCAAGAAAACCTCCCGTCGAAACCACACAAAATCGCGCAGTGGCTGCTCGGATTGCAAGCGTCGCAGGGTAAAGGTAGGCGTGACGTGTGAAGCTTGCGCGATCATATTAGCATGGCTTATCTGAAAACCTCATAGTGCGATGAAGCATGGCCTGCGTGTTCCCATTGCGCTCGACGCAAAGTCTCATGCAGTTTAACATATGCGAAACCCCTCTCCCCAGGAGGCTCTCCGTCATCAGAGCTCGGGCACAGTCCCAATCGTCGACATGTCCGATCGATTTTTGAGGCTATTTTGATGGCCAACCGTTCGCCTGAGTCAGACTACGGCGAGGCCGTGATTTCGTACGACACACAAAAGTTCGACCTTTCACGCCTTTCTGATCCCACTTTCTCGTCACTTTCACACAGCCGGGACCAGGAGTTGATGCATCATTTTTGCACCCTCACTGTACACTCAATGGCCACGCGGCCGGACGTTCTCCATATCTGGAGGACTGTAATTCCCCAGTCATGCTATGAAAATGACTTTGTTCTTCACGGCATCTTGGCCCTGTCTGCAGCGCACAAAGCGTATCTCCTCTCAGGCAATCGGCAACTCTATCTCAACCTATCCGACTACCATTTCAATATTGGGTCAGAAACCTTCCGCTCTCAACTTTCAGACGAGGATGAGCGCAAAAAGAATCAGAAACCTCTATTTCTGTTCGGGGGCGTTGTCATCATCCACATCCTGACATCAACTTTGCGCACGCACAATTCAGAAGCAGACGCAATCGAAAATCTCGTCAGATTAGCACGAGCTATAAAGGGGGTCCGTGTCATTATATTGTCATGTCTCTCGTGGAGTGCCATGACTGATCTTGCCGCATTGGATTCTGGATCTCGACCGTTCACGTCAAAGGAACTCGGAGAGATGTGAGATGCACCTTCCCTCCAGCGACACAGGTGCATGAGTTGACTGACCGTGAATTCATAGGGATCTCTCAATACGGAACACAAACCTACCTTTTGATATCCTAGAGGCTCTTGAGGATCTTCAAGCATTTCAAACAAAGAACGCTCCTTCCGGGCTAGATAGTCCCTATGAGAAGGCTACATTGGGCCTGAGAGATATCGCCAAGACTCTAGCAGCTTGCGGCGTATTCTCAGAAGCAGGCATCGTCCTACGCTGGCTATATTTTCTTGACGCAGAAATCCTGGCTGACATCGAGACGCTCCAGCCCCCGGCTCTGTTGCTTGTCGCTTATTTCGCCGTGATTCTGGCATCCATGGAGAAGACGGTGTGGTATCTCAACGGCTGGGGCGAAGCAATCATCAGACAGGTAGATCAGCTACTGGAAGAGGACTCGAAGGAGAGAAGCATGTTTGCATGGGCAAAACAGCAAATGCCTCACAGAATACCTTAGTTATCTAATTCAAGTGAATTTCAACGAACTGACATTGAATATTTCTAACTTGCTTCAGAAATTCTGCTCCACGAAGCAAACCTCGTATTGATAATAACCAATTGCCCTAATTTAGCGCCAAGCCAACAATTTCAGTCCGTTCGGCATCAGCCAGGTGAGTCTGAGGCCCTTGGTGTCATTCGAGGTCTAGCTTCGGGGTGACGGGAGGTAAACGACCCCGAAGCCCAGAACCCAACGCTCGTGATCCGAGCTAAAGGAGGTACCCAAAGCTTAGTGGATAGCCATTTCCGAACTTGAAGAAGATAGTAGACAAAGCATAACGAAGGTGGCCTTATACTGCCTCTATTGCCCGAGGCTTTTCCCTTGGGTTATGATTGTATAGGTACTTTCTGAGCATGCCTTGAGCTATCCAGGTGTGGCATATGAAGACCGCAAACTAATATCAGGAGTACTTTCATGTTGAGGAAGTTTCGAGCCCACCCAGTAGGGGTTTTCACAGTAGGGCAGGAGTACTTTCATATCAGTTCAACAGAGGAGCCGTGCCCAAAGTCGCGTCCGTACATTCGTGCAATTGAGCCAAACAATGAGAACTGACAATCGCCGCAGGAAAAAGTGCAAGGTCCATGTATTTGTTTGGATTACATACTCTGAGGCGAATCAATGGCGTCGTCCGTTTCCAATGGGAAGCTATGCCAAGCTCTGCCGACAAGATCTGTAGTAGGCGCCGCCCGCGGCCAGACCATCTCAACAATCCACAGGAAAATGCCTCCTACTTCTTCTATAGGATCTTTGTCACGTCGGTATATGTCCTTGTGATCCTGGCCAGGAATCACAAAGTACTCTGCTTGATTGTCATCGTTGACAAAGCGCCAAGCAATCCATGGAAGACCGAGGAGAGAGCAATACTCTCCAAAAGCAGTCCCAGTATCGTCCTTATTACTTAACTTGATTTGGTCGTAACCCGTGATGTCAACTTGTAGAAGTTCGAGACAGACTGCAGCACTCCTCTGTTTGGCCGCTGTGATCACTTCAAGGATCGAGCGCACCAATTGAGCATCAACTGCCGAGTCAATGACGGCGGTCTTCAGGGCGCCTGTTGAAAACCCCGGGTCCTTATTTGCCGTCACTCGCCATATTTCCCTCTCAAACACACCGTAGGCGTAGTCTTCTACACCCATCGATTCCAGGGTCGCGCGACTAATCGGAGGTGGCCGAACGACAAGTGTGATCGACAGGTCTCGCAGGCGCTTGAGCCGGCCCAGAGCTCGGTATGACGCCACCTCTGATGCACCTCCCTTACGCCTGGGGATGCGCAAGGTAAGGCACTCCACGAGCGGGCTTCGTGCGGCGATTTCCAGAATATCCTTCTCTTGAAAGACGCGAGAATTGTAATTTGCCAGGTCCAAGGTCCGTAGACAAGGGCCCAGGACAGAATCCAAAGCGATTTCAGAACTGAGCCCGCCTAGTTTGAGTGTTACCAAGTGTGAGGATACTCTACGTAGGGCGCCCGCGACGACGTCCCAATACGAGCGGCGATCGACATATGGTAATGCAATGTTCAAGTGCACCAGAGACGTGAGATTGCACTTTGCAAGCTCTTGCAGCGCTGGAACCTCCAACATCTTCAACTTGAGGACTCGTAAAACGGACATGTCGGTAGATTCCCTCCACACTTTGACCACTTCGTCTGACACGTAGAACCCTTGATCCATTTCGATGGATGTTAGAGACGCTGGCGATTGAGGAAGTTCGAAATGACTGACAGCCTCCCAGGGCTCCGGAGGGAAAGACTGCGTGCTTTCATCGGGTACGTCGGGTACGGGACGCAAGTGCACCCTTTTCAGATTAGGGGCCATTCTAGTCACATATCGCATCACAGCGGAGTTGTGTATGTTATTTGGGTTTGGCTCTTCGTTGTTGTTAAATCGTCCGTAGTCTCCGTGGCTGTTTGCGTACGAGTATCTGATGCTGTGCAGGCATGGCGAGCTTGCCAGCCGTAGCTCGTGGTCAGTCTCCTCAGCGTCCAGAACGGCCGCAAGGCCGTGGCGGTCTTTGATGCTATGCAAGTGAAAATTGCGAAGGTGAAGCCTGCAACTGGGATGGTGCTCATGTAAAGCGGTGAGTAGGCATGGCGGGAACTGATTAGGGCATGCGTAGAGAAGGTCTTTCAGTTTTGGAAGCCTCTCGATGAGTTTCGCGAGGGGTTTCCAGAACTCGTTAGGTACTTTGGCCATCGTGTACTCATCCCAACCATAATCTACGCCGTTGTGGCCAGGGTCGTAAGATTCTTGAAGCCAGCCACCAATTCTAGTCTCGTCATCGACCCTTTCCGCGGGTGAGATCCGAGGCTTCCAACCGTCTCCCTATGATTGGGTAGAGCTAGCTGCCTTCGGGTGGACAAAGTCGGGAGGCGGAACGACGCCCGCCACCACGAGTCGACGAATGTGAGCAAAATTATTGTCCCGGTCCAGGGATCTGTAGCACTGCGTGACATCCTGTTCCAAGTACCCGGGGTACTGGTCGAGGCCGGTGACTGCGAACTTAACGGTTCTCGCCAAGACGGCACTGGCCACGGAGCGGTATTTTTTGTTGGTCAAGGAGAAGTTGGCAAGACTCTTAATGAACCCGCTTTCGTAGATAAACTCGCATATTGTAAGGAGCTCTTCTGTGGCGAGCGAATCGAGTGAGGCTTTTGGCGGCGGCATCTTGTCACCCTCAATGAGAGGTTGCTGTTTTGATGTGTTGCGTGCAGGTCCAGCTGGATCCATGTTGCTGAATGGGTCAAGCGTCGCGTCATGTTACATTCACGCGATAAAGTGGTATCCCTTAAAATGTCCACTTTTAGCCGGTGGCTTTCTAGGTTATACATGCAATTAGCATCATTTTTTGTTGCATCACAACACTTAGAAGAATAAAAGATCATCGACAGAACCACTTTATCTAGTCTGCGATCATGATAACGTAGATGCCCACTATTTTCAGGCCTAGATGCTGATTGAATATGCCACAGGGGATCGGCAATCAACTTCTGGCTTCCTCAGAATCTGCTTGGCCAGATATTTTCTTGAAACATTTCTTTGAAAACAAGTGTCCATGTTTCCAAGTATCCGAACTGCTGAACGGCACTGGTTTGAAGGGTCTATGTATCACCACAATTTCTCCAAATGCCGTCTTTACGAGTTGTTCTACTTGCCTAAACCACCGATCAGTCACAGCAACTATCGACTCACTAATGTACTTCAATGAGTCGTACGTCCATACTGGTGTCATTCAGTAGTTGATGGGCTTGATATTTCAGAAGTTACCCTACGTATATGCATACACTGCAGCAATTGACAAGATGCCATGGCCAAGTCACTAAAAATTGCTATTGGGGTTCTCCATTCGCGAACTCGCCTCGCAAGGACTTGTTTTACTTCAAGTCCTTGAGGCCCAAGAAGATGCTGTTCGTCGATCTTAGCAGTTGGAAGTGTAATTGATCAGCACGTCTACACTCAGCAGTGGTGTGCGAGGAAAATGGATAACGAGCCTAACTCCTCGCTCGGTCGTAATTTCTTTCTCGAAATGCAATGCATACCTTAGTTTCGCCAGCCACAAAAGATCCAGGAAGAGTTATATTCCTCGAGAGCCGAGCGAAGGAATGCATTCCATGTTGTATCGCGTGGGATTCCCGATTCTGTGGTCAAAGAACGCCATTTAGTTGTTTTATCGTCGTCGATGGAAGCCAGCTGGAAATTCGAAGTCAACACCTTTCCAAGCCTTTCATGACTCACGGTAGTATTAGGACCAGCCTGAATCAATGATACCATTGAGAAACGTAGCCAAGCCGGCGATCGACTTCCCGAAGAGCTCAGCAATGTGATTATGGAACAAGAGTTCGGCAAGGAGCTCAACACCGAGTGTAGTCGTGATTGAGCTGAGTGCCATTGTGCTCGTGATTAGAACGACCGAGCAGTCTGTCTCGGTGCCGCGGGCCACGGGGGCTTGGTGTGCGATGACAGTGACAGCCGATCACGTAGGCGAAGGAGCCAGTCCACTGCACCCCTTCGGTGAGCCGTTGGGCAGAGATTCTGCTGCGATGATGGGCAGAGATTGTTTTGGAAGTCGCGCAATTCTTAGAGACAGAGCCTCCCTTCCAAACACGGAATCGGATATAGGGCGAATGAGTCTGGCCTCGGGCCCACGACCAACCAGAGCACGCCGTTGAAAGATCTAAGACTGGGTTCAGGTGAGAGGGCACGCGAAATCTGAGTTAGTGGAGAGCTGATTCGAAGACATATTTGTAGCAGGCGAATTCCTAGGAGAATTATCAGAGACGGGCCCAGACACAGAGATTAGACGGGGCAACAGATGTTCCGTTGGATTATTGTTTCGAGATGTGTTCATAGTGATGCATAACCAGAGAGGGTTATGTTGTTTTCCCGCAGTAGTAATCCCACCGGCGTTGACGAGCTTTTTGGATCTTCTTCAGCCAGCCATCAAATGACGGGATGCTACCCACAAGGGAGGGAGGAAATGGTTCACCATACCCGCTTAACAACCTCAGCCTGGCCCTTTAGGCTGCGGCCGTGAGTTGTGATCTTGGGATTGCCCTACTGCAGGCCGTGCAGCCATGCTCGTGTCGATATGCGTGGCGATCGTGTGCGCTATGCACGTAAGCTGGCGGCCTGTCACTGTTGTCACCATCGTGTTTCTGCGATCTGACACAGACCAGAGCTTTTTTGGTGATGATAGACGGGGGAGAGGGAGAAGCGAAGGCTCAGCGCGACCCTCGCAACCTCGCTCCCGGGATGCCGTGCAGACCGCCCCGGATGAGACCCCCGAAGCCGTTCAGAGCTTAGCTTGAACCCAGGGACCCATACCATGTCTTGCGCGGAGAGACGGAGATGACGGCGTCAACCCATCCCTCTTGTTATTCGAAATCGGATCAAGACAGTGCCCTCTACGAGCTGAGTGAAATTGCTTGTGATGGACCCAGCGAGAGGGGCGGTCTGGAATTCAGCCGCCGTTTTTGTTGTGGAGGAGCATGCTTCAACCCACAGACTTGGCTCACGCTCTGGAGTTGCCGAACACTCAGCTCTCGGCACGAGGATTTCGGAGCGTCTTCCATACGGAGTGCGAGATTTGAGGCTTAGATCAGGCGTTTCTGGAATGCACGCTGGAGAGAAAACGGAAGTTCAGCTCTCCCAAAGATTTAAGCATGAAGATGCATGGAATCTGCCAAGTCGACTACGAGCACGAATTGGCGATTGGGGGGTCGCATCTGCCGCAAACACATAAGGCTTAGCAAAATCGACTGGCACGTCATTTACCACCCGACCGGTTCTACGATTTGACATTACAACCCGTCTGTTGATTGTCTGCCGTCAACATATTCCACAGGGAGGAGGCTCAAGCCACTGTTCCTCTCACCATTCTCTCGATATTTCAGCTATTTCGAGACGAGACTCACATAACGCCATCGAAAAGCCTGTGGCGCCCGTCTCCTCCGAAGACACACACAATGCAGGGCTTCTGAAGACTTCACACACGTTCATCAAATGTGACTCGCACGTGCAGGGCGGGACTCTTCCTCCCGGATCGACATGGCGACCCACGGGCGACATGCTTTCTTTTTGGTGATTTCCCATATGCAACCTGCGTGCTTCCAGACCAGGTTTTCCTTTTTCGGCCAATAAGCTGCATGGGATACGGCCACAAACCCGAGTCTCCACGGCTGAGAAGCTTCTCCCTTTCCCACACACACCTGTTTTCTTTCTCTCTCACTAATTCCTTCCAACGCATTGTCCCTGCCAAGATGGCTCCGCGGTGCTATGAGCCGATGACTGCATCTCAGACAACACCGTCAACGAGAACCCTTGCAGGCTGCAGCCAGAGAGACGGGTTCCTTGCAGTACTTTCAACCTGAAGCAGCGCCTAGCATACTAGTTGGCCTGGTTTAGGCGAGTGCCTTGGCTACCTCGCAGGTTCCCGCATGTTCCAAGGGCAACATTCCCCCCCACTCTCGCAAGAGTATGCTTATCTGACTATGGGCCGCCTCCACTTCTCCCCTCCGATGCTCCGATGAGCCAGCCAGAGGCTGAACGAACGGGTTTCTGCGTAGCGGCGATGCCCATCCGCACGCAAGGTAAAGGCAGCACGCTGGAGCTAGTCAAGCCATATTCGCTAGCGTCCGCAAGCCTGGTCTCGTAAGGCCTGGAGAGCCGGCTCGGGGACACAGGGATGCGATTTCTTATGTCTTGATGGGTCATAGAGAAAAGCAACTGTTCATGGTGTTGAGTTCTTACCACTGCACTACCTCATGGCAATATGGGTGAAGCAATCGCGAGATGAATCCAAGGGAACAAGGAGTCTGAGACCCGGAAAAACGCCATATTGTTGGCGGACGTGGTGGCCGATGTTCGCCCCCATCCCTTGGGAATGGAAGACGCCTTCCGGTCCTTGATTTGGGCGTTGCTTCTCGTGATGTCTACTGTATTTCGATTGGTATATATCCTGGGGTTTTCTCGCGGTCTTTCCTCGATTGTTTTCCTCTCCATCTTCATCAGCGCAGTCATCTCCTGCATCTCCTTCTTTCGACAAGCTCCAGTCAACCCATTCCTTCGTTTCAACCCGAAGCTTCAAGGGCTCCAGTCTTTAGAGGACCTCCAGTTGCAGCAGCCATGAAGACACCTACCGCCGCCGTGTTGGCCTCCCTTTTCGGGATGGGCGCTGCCCAGTGTGCCAGGGACAACTGTCTGCGAGGTATGTGTTCATCCCATCTCACCCATGCTTCCCACGCGTCCCATCCCGGGAGATCTCGTCTATAGGATCGCCAGCTAACACTCCACTCTCCAGCCATCGCGGCCAGTGCTTTCCCGACCCGAAGCGGTACTGCGGACTGCTCCCGTTTCCTGCAGGTCACCGCCACTGCCAGTGCCGTGTAAGCTTTCACACCCCTGAGCCACATCACTCTTTCTCTGACACGATCTTCTCCAGGACCGCGACCGTGACCGTGACCGCCCCCACCTCCGGTGTCCTCACTTCAACCTTGACCGTGAGCGAGTCCGGTGCCGCCGGCTCCGTGGGCACCAGCACCGTCCTTGAGACCACGACCTCCACCGCCACCATCACCGATGTCATCGGAACCACCGAGGTCGTCACTGCTTCCACCGAGACCGTCATTGTCCCCACCGCCGTCGTCGTTTCTTCCACCAGGACTCTCTTCTTCGGCACCACTGAGATCGTCACCGTTGCTACCGAGACGCAGACCGTCGATGCCACCATTGCCGTCATCAAGAAGCGCCAGGTCGCCACCAACATCCCGACCTACGCCTCCGCCTGCAGTGGCTTCGCCCGCTACTCTTCGGCCTGCTCTTGCCTCGGCGTCACGGCGCCCACGAACACCGTGGCTCCGGCTACCGTGACCACGACCACCACCGTCCCGGCCACCGTCATCTCCACCGCTGTTGTCACCGTCACCGTCACCGGCGACGCTGCTCCCGGCTCCACCGTCCTGACCACCAGCACCGTCACCGAGACCGAGCTCGCGGCCACCACGGTTACCTCCGCCGAGACCACCTCCGTGACCGCTACGACTGAGATTGGCAGCACTTCCACGGACTTGATCGAGGAGACCACTTCGCTGACCAGCACGTTCATTTTCAACGCTACCTTCACCACCTTCATTACCCGCACCACTTCTCTGCCGCCTGTCGTGAACAGCACCACGACCACCGGCATCAGCTCTACTTCGGACACTAGCTCTTCCATCTTCTCCAACGTCTCTACTTCTTCCACTGAGATTAGCACGTCTACGGACATCATCTCCACTACCTCTACCGTCTTCCCTAATACCACTACTACTGAGTTCACTTCGATCTCGTCCACTCTCTTCCCCAACAGCACTACCGTTGAGTCTACCACCTCTACTGTTTTCCCCAACAGCACCGTCACGACCGACATCATCTCCTCTACGGACATTAGCTCTTCCACCTTCTTCCCTAACAGCACTACCATTACTACCGAGGGCCCCTCGACCACTCTTTTCCCCAACGTCACTTCTACCACCGGCGTTTCTTCCTCTACTTTCTTCCCTAACGAGACCTCTACCGAGGTTTCCACTTCCACTATCTTCCCTAATGAGACTTCCACCGGAGTTCCTTCTTCGACTCTCTTCCCCAACGTCACTTCCACTTCCACTGGCGTTCCCTCTTCCACCCTCTTCCCTAACGTGACTTCCACCGAGGTCTCTTCCTCCACTCTGTTCCCGAACAGCACCACGACCGGAGTCCCCTCGTCGACCCTGTTCCCTAACAGCACTGCCATCGAGACTTCCACCGAGGTTCCCTCATCCACCTTCTTCCCCAACAGCACCATCACCTCTGCCACGGAGACGGCGACTTCCTTCCCCAACTCGACCGCCACGGACATCACGGCCTCCACCCTGTTCCCCAACAGCACCGTCGTCGAGTCCAGCACCGAGTTCCCCTCGTCCACGCTCTTCCCTAACAGCACCGCGACTGCCACGGAGACTCCCACCAGCTTCCCCAACAGCACCATCGCCAGCACCATCTTTGACTCCTCCACCTCTGACCTCAGCTCGACCAGCACCGGAGCTCCCAACGCTACCGTGACCGAGATCTCCACCACCACTGAGGCTTCTTCCACTGAGATCGTGACCTCCACTGAGATCGCGACTACCACCGACGAGTCCAGCACTGATGTTGTCACATCAACGGACGTCAGCACCGTCACCGCCTCTTCCACCACCAACGCCGACTCCTTTACCTCCACTAGCGAGTCTTCCAGTGTTCTCACCCTCCCCACCACTGCCTCCACCACCACCGTCGTCTCCACGACCTCAAGCACCTCCACGGCCTCCCCGACCGCCAGCGCCGTCTTCGCCCGCAACATCTGCCTGAAGGTCACCTCCCCCGGCCTCTACCAGGACTTCAAGCTCATCGCCGGCCCCAACCGCTTCAACCTGAGGAACGCCGCCGACCCCACGCCTGCCGCCCTGTTCGACATCAACCTCACCACCGGCCAGGTCTTCCAGAGCAACGGCGAGACCGTCGCCCTCTCCGCCCCCTACGAGGCCGACACCCGCCCGCTCAACGGCTTCACCCCCTCCCAGGTCCTGCGCATCAAGCTCGCGCCTCTTGTCTGCGAGACCTCTGGCTCCACCCTGCCCGTCGGCGTGCCCCTCAACTGCACCGCCTCCGGCAACGACGGCCAGAACACAAACTCCTACACACGCTTCTTCTCTAACGGCGGCCCTGAGAGCATCATCCGCATGGCCACCGCCAGCCGCGACTTCACCAACCGCAACATCGAGGTCAAGCTTGCCCCCTTCTCGGGCGCCGACTGCAACTAGACGAGAAGAAGCATTTCAAGAGCGGAGTCGGTCTGACGCTGGCAACATGGACCCGACACCAAGCCGCAAAAGACAAAACATAAGCCGTTCGATTTTGCGAACATGTAACTTTACGCGCCAACTTGCTTTGGGCAATATCTTTGGGAGCCCTCTAATCTTGATACATACATCTGGGATCCCCTTTTTGCTTAATGGATAGCTTCTTTGTCTTTTTGTCTTAATCTTAGGTCACTCGCTTGCCAAATTCAAGTCACTCCTTCTTCTTCTTATAATCATCTGCTCTCGCGTCTTCTGTGAAATGGTGACATCTGATTCGGATGTGAGCGTTACTTGACATCAGGTTGAAGAGCTCCATGGATGCATATGCAGCTAGTTTACATGAATGGACAAAGAAAATAGCAATGATATCACCGACCGCGTTCCATTGCTCATTCAGTATTCGCAACATGCTGTTCATAATTATTTGGTTACATGGCTCTTTTGGCGACTGCCACATCTGGAAATGCAACCGGCTAAATCGTTCACACCTTGTCACGTTTGCATCAGCCACTCAAGCGGAACTCGCCTTTTGTCAATTGCTCATATTCTAATGTTATTTTTATCAGCTTTAGTATTTGTGTTAATACGACTTTCACTGCAGCAACAACCATTTTTGCTGCTTCATTGTTATCATTATCGCTCTCCTCGTCACGATTGTCAGTTCTCTTGTCGTGGTCCTCCCAGGTATTACTTCTTGGAATCACTGTCCATCTGATTTGTAAGGCTTCCTCGGCTCTTTGATGAATATTTTGACCTTCTGATTTCGAATCGCGCTGCTTTCAGCCGGATACTTGTATTTTTCCTCGTTGTTGTATCGTCGGATTTCTCTAAATCGCCCTAGATCAGTGGTACGCCCAGTTTGGGGACTTGCCGATCTGTTCATTTGACTCGCCACACCAAGTTCAACTGATAAGGTGCTAATTTCATGTGTTTGCCAACGATAGCATGAAACGGATGGTCACCAGAGTGTTTTCCCTATCCTGAAACTCAAAATTTGAGCCTGACATTAGGCCAGTTTGAACCTCTAACAGCGCTGGAGTCTATTCTTGTAATACTCCGAAAGAATGGATAAAGGAAGACGAGTAGAGTCCAAGCACCATTACTCACAATCGCCGACTCTCTCGATGGCTCTAGCATGCGCCATATTCGTCAATGTTTTGTTCCTTTTCTGAAGGTCATAAGGCAGCTAGCTGCCTTCCCTCATTGATGTTGTCCTCATTACTAGACCTCCACGCCCCAACGAGCCTTTAGTCTCGCGTTATTCAGAGACCTTGAGAGAATGAAAACAACGTTAAGGTTTCAGAATCCAAGTGACATGCACAACCCCAGAAACTCACCACCTCTCACCAAAACCCCATCGCCAGACGTCCGCGCTTACGTCATCCACCCAAAACAGCCCCCAACCCCCAAACAACACATCGCCCACTCTATCCAACGTGGCATCTTATCCATCTCCCATAAGTTTTACAATACGCCTCGTCCGCAAAACTCTCACTGCAACCTCACCTCCCCTCCCTCAAAATTCATGCACATTGCGCGGTTGCGCGGAGCGTGTCTGATGTCCCCTTCAGACCCCTGTCGTTGCAACTCGGAACCCAACCCACACACTCACTACCTTACCCAAGAGGACCCGCCTCCACAGCACGAACCAAACACAGACGCGGGCCGCCCCGACGGTTCGACCTCTTGGTCTAGAACGCCCGACATCCGTTGGACTCTTGCCCAGACGGATGTTCGGCAGGAGCCAAGTTTTTGTGTCAGATGGCCGGTGCCTGGAGATCGCTTCGTTCCGAAAATTAGGGTCCTCGTTATCGAGGATCGGCGTTGCTAAAATCACGTTCGATGCGCATCTGATGGCTTAACTTGAGGAGGAGCGGTCACGATCCGTTGAACTTCGTCGGATAATAGCTGGCAAGCACATGTCTGGGGCAAGTGTTATTGATTTTAAAATTTTTCTCATCAATTTGGATATCTAGCAATTGCAACGATGCAAGAGAAGAGAGAATATGCCGCGCTCAAAATAAAACCTGTTCCTTTTGTTTCCAGGTTGAATTACAATGAAAAAGAAAATCCGGACCCGTTCCTGTGCCAAATGCCCTGCTCCTGTCGGAGGAGGGCGCTGTATGATGTTCTTTTTTTGATCCCGTGCCGAAAATGCTCGCTAAACCCGATTCCCATCCAGCCTTTATATGCAACAGTGGGAGAAATGAAGAAGAAAACCGCAACAGACAACGCGTAAGATAGGTGGCCCCATCTATACGTTGTGATCTCCATTGGAGGTGACGGTAGCTTCGCTACTTGTCTTCTTTTCCGACTTGCCACCGGCGGCGTTGCTCGCGACCTTTTCGAGGACAACCCTCTTACGGAACTCAAATACGGTGTCGTGCTTGTTGACGATGGCGTTGTGGACGCGGTTCTCGGAGCGCGTCATCCAGATGGGGTAGGGAGCCATGGAGGCCGGGAAGAGTGGCAAGTTGAGGCCGGACTCCATGAAGGCGTACGGGTCGCTCTTCTCGAACGAAGAGATGATGTCCAGCTCAGAGGCAACCTGCTCGCAGTACAGCTCGAGGGGCAAGTCGTTGACGTCCTCGCCGAAGGGGTTCTCAATCTCACGGCCGATGAAGAGGATACCGAGGATAATATACGCGGCGGCGACAGTAGCAGGGATCGTGATCCACTCGAGCTTGCCGACGAGCTGGAAGGGCAAAAGCATGACGTAAACCCAGGTAATCTGGCTGATGGCGATGGTGTAGGCGATGGGCAGAGGAGTGGTGAGAACACGCTCGGTACCGGTCATGATGTCGTTGAGGAGGGAGATATTGTTGTAGGCAATGGTCTGCTGCATCGGCACCTTAAGCTGACCGTCTTCGACCATCTTGTCCACGAGGCAAGAGATGTAGCTGAGGATCTCGAGGGGAAGGTTACCGAGGGGGCGGGAAGCCTTCTTGATCGTCTTGCGAGGGTTGCTGGCGGCGAAAGAAACGCCGAGGTACTCGCCCGTCTCCTTGAAGAAGTTCTTCTTTCTCTCTTGGACCTTTTCGGGCTCAGCGGCGGTGGCCTCCTGGGCGAAGGTCGACAGGTGCGCAACGAGGTGCTCAAGATCCTCGTAGCCGGTGTAAGGCTCGAATCGCAGCTTGTGCTTGAGAGCGACGGAGAAGGCGAGGAGCAGGTTCATGCAGCCAATCTTGCGGAGCAGGGACTGTCTGCGGTCAATGTTCTCAGGATCGCCACCGTGGATCCAGAAAATGCGACCAAGGTTCTGGCAGGCGAGGATGAGTTGCGCCCAGTAGCGGCGACCCTCGGCGTAACGTTCGTAGGCGGTAGAACTGCGGAAAGAAAGACCCATACCGACGACGAAACCCAGAACGGTCAGCAGGACGGAGTCGACAGCCATCGTGGTCTTGAGCATGTGAATGCAGGTAATGCAGGCGGACCACAGACACATCCAGAGTAGGGGGACGATCATCTTGGGCAGAATGCTGCCGTGCATCTGCATGAACAGGGGCCATTTTGAGTGCTTGAGGATGTCACGAGGACCGGTGAAGTAGTCGTCGAGGTCGATGCTGGTGTTCTTGCGACTGAAAGGGTTCGGGGTCATGGGTCCGGTAGGCGACATGGCTTCGCGCATCTCGGCGGCGTCGAAGGTGGGGATGTGCTTGATCTTCATCGACTCGGAGTTTTGTCGCTGGTGGCTGGTGTCGGAAGCGGCATTGTGACCACCACCACCACCGCCGCCGCCGCCGCCGCCGCCCGCAGCAGGAGCGCCCATACCGCCGCCGTCTTCGCCGCCCATTATGTATGGAGTATTTCCTGTGTCGGTGAAAGATGTGTTGATTACTGGTACGTCGGTGGGCGAGGTTGGAAACTGGGACATGTCCGTTGGTGTAAGACACAAACGGGGAAAGCGGGATTAATAAGGGGAGGACCTCGATAACGGTGGTCCAGCCTGATCGACTACGGGAGGTCGATAACGAGGAAGGGATTGGCGGTCGAAAATGAGCGCGGGAGCCCTGGGCGGGAGTCGAGGGTATATGAAGCGCGTAGCCTGAAGGGGCTAAGGAAATTGAACGGGAGACGTTGAAGGCTGAGGCAAGGAGGGGTGTTCCTGGCCCGGAAGGATGGGATGGGATGGTGGGATTACGGGATTGAGGATGGTGTGTGGGAGGACAGGCAGGGTCTCGACGATAAAGATGGTGTGGTGGTGTGGTGGTGTGGTGGAGGTTTGAGGCGTGCAGCAGTGAGTGAGCGGACGGCCGAGCTGAGACTGATGAGACGACGACGACGACGACGACTGAATTGAGTTTGAGCAGCGATAGTGATGTGATAGTAAGGAAACCTGACGGTGAGAGAAAGAGACCAGAAAATGGAAATAAGAAAACGGGAGAGGACGAGCTGGACTTGAAGAGGATGCGAAGAAGAAAAAAGGCAAAGGATCACGGTTTTGGACGGGGACTGGGACTGAGACGGGGACAGAAAAAAAGATACAAAATACATCACCGTCGCGTCCCGTCTTGCTGCTCGTCAACTTCCGTCAAAGCAGGACCCAAGAGCAGGCACGTTGGACATTGGACAGCCGGAAGGTGCTTCTTGCCCGGTTCTTGCCCAGTTCTTGGCTCCTGCCTGCCCAGTGACTGCCCGTACCGCACCGCTCCCGACTCTTCTCCTGCAGGCCACAGCATGTACCCCTTGCCGCCTTTCCCCTTTGGGCGACACCTTCCCGCTGCTGGGTCGTCAAACGGCGTGTGCTCACCATGTCTAAGCCAATGAGAAGCCTGTGTTTCCTCGTCTCGTCCGTCTCCAAAAAATGTCAGTTCTAGGGGGGGTAAGAGCGGCCAGCCCCGGGGAAGGAGCCATGCACCGCGACTGCCAGCCCAGGCACCGTGTAAAGACCAGTGAGAGCCGCTAGAAAGGGCAAGGGGGCGGAGCTGAAACAGGGGCCATGCGACCCCACCTCAATTGGGCCCCCCTGCTCTTCTCTCTCTGTTTTTTTTTTCCTGAGCATTTTTTTGCTCTTACTGGCAACTGCAGCTGGCTGCCTGCTGCCTTCTCACAGCTTCACAGTGCTTGAAGGCAGGTGCTTCCCAAACAGGCCCTTCGTAGCAGCAGCAAAATGCAAGCCAAGGGGTCGTTTCTGTCTGACCTCGCTGACTTGGGTTCATCACCTCACACAACTGGCCGCGTACACACCACACGTCCATTCACACATCGCGCGTCGTTGCATTGCCCAAAGTCCCAACATTCGCCGCTGCCTTGAGCTGCCCCGGGATACTCTCCAGTGGGAAGGATGCACATCAGAAAATTGAGCGCTGACTTGCAGCTCTTCCTCCACTCGCCAGCATGCTCACACGAGCCAGAAACAGGGCCACAGAACCACCATCGACACGTGGAGGCGCCCAAGTTGATCGCTTGATGCTTGGGTTTCTTTCTTGATTTCGACACCCTTGCCGGCCCTTCCAGATGCAAGCACACGGGGTCCAGCGATGAATGTGCCTGAGCAATGCCTCGCACAAAATAGCACCTCGCCCTCGCCCGATGATTGGAGCCTGCCTGCCAGCATTGATTGGGACTCCGATTTTCCATTCTGGCCCTGATCGAGATTGATTCGTCCGTCGACTCATGTCTTGGCATCCATCGTTGCAACTGTCGGCTCTCCCTCAGTCACCGTCACACTGTACGAACATGGACACTAATACCGGTTACAACACGCCACAACTTCAAGGGAAACGGCTCTCTTTCAGCGACACCGCAGCCCGTGTGTCCCCTGAATGCTCGACAATACGGTACGGGTCAGGTCAGCACCCGGACACTGTTATCCCTGAAGACTGAGGGGACCCCGACCCCGACGACGCCGCCGCCGTCTCTTCTCCCCGTCTGTGAGTCTTCACGTCGCCTTCTCCCCGATGGCCAGCCCGTTCCACGGACAGGGCCCCCGATCGTATTCCACAGCGAACCAGACTGACTGAAGATCTTGCTTCTTCCAGGGCTTCACACCCGCAAAAAAATGCTACAATGTCCGCAGAAAGGGGCCGCAGTTGAGCGAGGCGACATTGCACTCATTTCGCCCAGACTTGCATAGTCATCACTGGCCGGGTCTTGGCATCGTCCCTTTAATAATCTGATCTTTGCAGCTGGCATCCAATGTCTGATGCTGACGCGCGGGAAGACGACAGCCACCAACAGCAACACTTTGAGACGGAAGACGCAGGTGGCAGCCAGCAATGCGCCTCTTAGGGGTTAGCTTTGTGCGGCTGCTAGCCGCGGCGCACCACAGCGGCCGGCAATTCTTAAATCTGGAGAGACTGCAAAACTGCAAAAACAAACTTGCTAGTCGATGCCGACGGAACTGCATCGCCTCGTGGAGTCGGTACGCGGCATTGGGACCGCGGTTTGCCTGGGGACGGTTTCATTCGGACAGTCCAGAGTGGCAGAAAGCAATGGCATGGATCGGCCTGTTCGACATTGCGCTTTGCTTTCCCACATACCGCCCGCGTGCGTTCTTGTTGACGTCTTCCTCCAGCTTGGGTCTCATGATCCCAATGACGCGCCTTCGCGGATGTTTCTCCTTGATTCATGGTGGTGCCAAGAATCCACTTCCCCTGCATTTCAGCACCAATTTCGTCCGTCTGAACTCTCGTCGCCTCACGGCGTGACAGCACCCAAGACACAGCCATATTACAAGTACACCGACGATATAGTGTACATTTCACAAAACGCGGTGAAGGAGATACCTCGCCTGTCAGTCTCTGCGAGAAAACAAAAGAAAAAAAAAACCTCATCGCTACTCTCAAGCGCAATATCCCCCAGGCTGACTCGCGACTCGATCTCATTCAATAATCAAGAAAACGATAAATTGATCTTCCCCGAAATCGACATTCATTCCCGCGTCTTTTCACCGGCCGGATCCCCTGGTGGTGGCGAAGCTTCTCAAGTCCTCTTGGCGAAATGGAATCGGCTCCGCTTGGTGGTGGAGACGTCTTGATGGAAGGCGTCGAAATGTTCCAAATTGGGTGATGGCAGTTCCGTCAAGTGGACCCTTCCCCGGCCATTGGCTCACCACTTTTTGCCCACAGTTTCGAACGGTGCACGCCGTGTGTTTGGTTCGATCTTCGCTTGCCCTTGAAGCTCTGGAGACTGGAGCTCCCAATTTTTTTTCTTTTTCACTGCCAGCCAGCCAGGAAGACTCGGTGCCTCAGCCCCAAAGTCCGAAAAAGCTTGAACGATTTCAATGGGGCCACCATTCGCTCAGACGCGATCGAAAGAGCACTGGCTTTACTGGGAGCTTCCCAGACCGCCCCAGATGTTGCGTGAGAGGCTTCCACCGTCGCTTCCGTTCTCCTGGGTTCCAGGACTCCCCCGTCGGTCTGGCCTGCTGGACGTTGTCCAACCACCGTGCTGGCTCTTCAGTGCTGTGCTGTGACTTGAGCAACACACTCGACAGCGGACAGCAGTCGCCAGAAGCAGTTTGTCGTATACGCACACGAGAAATACAACATGCGTTTACAACATACATATGCCGTCGGCGGCGAGCTACCCCTTCCACATTAGCGCTGACGTCCAATAGGCGTCTGCCTACAGCCTGCAGCACAGCAGGCCATTAGGCGCTCATCCGTGCATTCGCCGCCCAAGCTCCCTACGCCGTCGTCCACTAAAGGATCAGCCCAGCCGGCAACTTCAAGCCGTCTGATGGTGCTGCTTTGTTCCAAAAAAGACGGACGGTTGGTTCTAGGCTCTCTACCTCCGCTGCTGGGCTCATCAGCCTCAATTGTGGCCAGTGGTCGGTTACTCGTCGTTTATTTTTCGACGCCGACGCTACGCCATACGAACGGTGAAAGAGCTCTCGGTATGTGGGAAGGTGAAGGTGCCGCAGCACACTATGAAAGGCTGTTGAGTTTGCTCACTAAAGAGCTCAGCCTCTTTTTCCCGTTGGGTGCCGTGAAAGGAACACAACACGGCGACATCATGCTGATAGGCTATGAGCCACCCGGCAAGATTGCCAATTTCGAGGGTCAACGTCCGCGGGTTCCCTCCGGCAGTGGGAAGTTTTTCCCCGGTCGGCGACGGGAGGCCGTCTGCTGGACCCACCTGTCGGAGCGCGCGCCGTCCGGTTGACTGTGCCGAGGTCTGCTCATGGTTGACTGTCTGTTTGTCGTCTACGGTGGGTGGCCTCCATGAAGCCGCCGAATCTTCCAGCTTCGATGCGGGTCATATTCTCGAGGATGACTTTGGGCTGGAGGCTCACTCTTGGACCACGAGAAAGGCCGATGTTCTCACTGGGCCCATCAGAAATCTCGAAACGGCTCAGAGAGTCCTGCCGGCATGATCTTCGGAACAAGCCATCATTAGGAATGGGAAGCCGCTCGACCACTGTGTTGCGAGTTATCCAGACGGCCGATTCCGTCGTGGTAACACCCATCTTCCCCCCAAGTAAGACCTGAAGCATCTTCTTAGAGGGCTTGGTCAACGACGGATGGTCTCAGCGAAGCCGGGTTACAGATCGCCCAATCATTGATGATGACAGGAGCTCTGTAGGCTGTGAAATACTCACTGAACAGTCATCGTACGCGTGAGAGGCTCGAGTGCACCTCTTTCTGTCAATGCGAGAACGACCAAAGACTGGAGGTGAGCTGAGGTCATCAATTTAACGTGTGAATCGTACTCATCATCATGTCTGATCAAATCGGCTGCTGTCAAGATGATGGCAACGACATCTACGCCTGACGGTGAAAGCCTGCTATATCACAACTGACATCACTCATAACTTCGACTCAAGACGAAACATTCATTTCGCTCTATTCCCCGCTCGTGAAATGTTTGGTAGTAATACAAGATATAAGAATAACATCATCGACTCTCCGACATAGACTGCCTACTCTTCGGTGGCGGACTAAGCGGCGTCGGGCACTCCAGATCAACCTCCTCCTCACTAACCCCAAAATAATACACATCGTCATCCGAATCTCTTTCCGTCAGCGCGACACTCATATGCCTCCTCAGACTCAGATTCCTCCCTAGTCCCCTGCCGAAACCGCCCAGGCTTCCGTCGCTGACGATACTGCTCCGCATACTCCTCGTCCGCCGCGATACGCCCGCGCCGCCACCGCTGCTGACCGTCGCCTCGCTCGGCCGCCGCAGCCCGTTGATCTCCAGCACCGGCATCTCCACACGCGCCGGCGACGACGGGTCTGTCGTGACGAGCGTCACGGGTATCGTCGGCGTGCGCATCACTGTCGCGAGCACGGGCACTGGCTCGATCTCGTCCACGTCGCCGTTGAGGGTCGAGTTGTCGCTCTGCTTGCGGCTGCGGTGCCAGAAGCTAGAGCGCGGTTTGCGGATGACGACGACGTCGGATTCGCCGCTGATGGAGGAGGAGCCGCGGTCGGCGGTGTTGGCGGTGCTGATGCGCGGGGCGCCGGCGCCGGAAGGGGCCGGGAAGGGGTTCATGAAGGACTCGCGGGGGCCGGTGGTGTTGGCGGAGTAGTGGGACGGGTGGGAGAGGGACCGCAGGGTGGGGATACAGCAGCAGATTATCGCGACGGAGAGCTCGGTGATGGACCAGATTATTGTAGGGGTTTGGTTGTAGGTCTGGTCCATGGAGAGGTAGGATTTGGGGATGGTCGCGATTCGGATGATGGAGATGGCGCAGGTGCTTTTGGGGTTGATGCGTTAGTCCTTCCTCCTTTCATATATATAGCAGAATAAGGGGGGATCTCACAGGAGGCCGAGCGCGAAGCTGGCGATAAGGGCGAGCTTCTGGGTCCTCGTCATTTGCAGACGGCCCAGAAAGGGGATCGGGATGATGAAGATGAGGACGTTGGTGATGAGGTGTATCGAGGCGTTGGCCATCCACCAGCTCATGACGTTGATCGGCGTGTCGAAGAAGGTGTATCTGTAGATGAGGTCGAAGCTGACGCCGGCGCAGACCAGGAGCTGGATCCCGAAGAGGGCGAGGAAGCAGATGCCAATGTTGCACAGGAGCTCGACTTTTGAGTACGGGAAGACGCGGCGGTATTGGAAGAGGAAGGCGATTTTGATGGTGACGAAGGCGACTTGGTACACGATGATGACGAAGAGGGATATCTGACGAGGGTTAGATGCTTTCTTGGAGATATTGCTGGACGGGTTTTGTTTGAGGTAAGTACCTTTTGGCCTTTGATCAGGTTCTTGATGGAGTTCATCCATACGTGTTTCCCCAGTCCGAATCTTGTAGCTGATGTTGCGGTGTTAGTTGAGATGCCCACAGCAAACGGGAGATTGGTAACAGTCTCTTACCTACGCACAACATGGAGTTGTGTAAAACCACGGCAATCTACCAATCCCACTTGCGCGTCAGAAACAATATTCTCCCTCACCCTCCCAATCTCATCTGACTTACAAAAGCAGACGCGAGCAGGGTATCGTCCGCCCCCCATTTCCTAACCATGAACGCCCGCACATACACCCGCAGCGCGACGAAGACGGTCGCGACGACGGTCATGACGATCCCGATCGCGAGGATCATGTCGGAGCGGCTGTCGAGCGAGCCGGGCGGCAGCGTGCCCTCCCACGGCGCCGCTGACGAGGCGTCGTCGGTGCTGTTCGCCTCCATGTCCTTCACCGGTCCCGTGCCGTTCCAGATCAACATTGGCGTGGGCGGCGGCGGCGGCGGCGTGTGAAGTGTCTACCTCCGACGTGCGCAAGGCATTGGGGAGTGGTGGTTCCCGTCCTTCGGGTGACGGGGCTCTCACGAGATGCTACTGTCGTATGAGTGTGTGTGGCCCGTCTTCAGCGAGGTTGTGGCCTCGTGGCCGTTGGGAGGTCCGGAGAGAATACCAACACACTCGGAAAAGAAAATTGGGAGAAGCAAGAAGAGAGAGAGAGAGAGGAAAAGGACCCCTTGGCATGAGCAAGGAAGGGGGCACGCTCAAAGGGTAATATCAGACCGCAAAGGCAAAGGCAAGGCGTTGGATAGAGTTGGCGCTACAAAGGGCTTTCTGGGTCGCACCGCACGCGTTCGGTAGATGTCTCGCCCGGAGTTGTGCGTCGTGTCTTCCGGATCCGGCGATTTGGTTCAGGACCACCCACCCGCAAATGGGCCGCCGATTCGCACCCACCCAATAACACAAGAAGCGAGGGAAGCAAAGCAATCGCCGGTGCTCCGTTTTGTAGAAGCAAACGCCGAAACAAGTCCCTTGGAGGGTTTTCCGCTTCCAACCTAGAGCATGTCGTCAAATTCGGTCTTGGCATTCACGCCTACGCTTTCGCGAGGGACGGAAGACCGGCTCTGCCCTGCCCCACTGCTATCGCCGTATCACAGCGTGTTGTCTCAGTCTATTCCCGCGGGCGTTTGGTTTCAACAGAGACAGATTCTCGAAAAAAGCTTATCATCAGGACATCAGTTGTTCTAGACTGGGCATACACGCAGGGAAGGATCTCCCAGGAACTCTGGCGTGGAGAACTCCTTTTTTTCGTGCTCGGTCGGACGAAGAGGTTGTTATTACCTGACTCGACCGAGAGAGAGGAGCCTAAGGGCGGGATCTACTCTGAACATGTCAAGATCCAAGTGTGATCGATCTGTCAAACAAGCCACATGACGCAGATGGGGCCGGGGGATCGCCCGCGCTATTGGGACGACGCTTCTGCGTGTGGCGGCGTGGCGCTTTGCGAGGGATTTGGGGACTGGACTTTGGGCTGCCAGCTGCTCGGGTCGCGAGAGGTTCGTAGGGTGGTTTGCATCACAATGGAACGCAGCGATTGCTCGATTTGGAGGTTCCCGGCGGGTGGCTGCGGATCTTGATATCTCGGGCCGGGAAGGCCAGTATGGACTATATATAGTGATGTTCAAGATCGTCATTTTCTTTTCTCCTGCAGGCTGAGGTTATAACTGTTCTCGGAAGCAGATTGAAATCCGGGCCGGGGCCTCTACGGTTACTGGAGAGAGTCCTGGTCCATGGGCTAATCAGGGATCGGTCGAAGGCTCTATCCTTACAATTCTGCTCTCTTCACAGAAGCTATATTGAGTGATCCGCGCTTTGAGAGCGGGTGATCTAGCAAGAGATTTGATGTTGGACTGGCTTGGTGTATTCAGTTCACCCTCAGTCCTGCCTTCTTCACCAGGGGCAGTATCTTCTGCCCGAAGAATTCTAAATCTGGTGCAAAGTCGTAGAAGTTCGCGACAACACCATCAATCCCAATCTTGTGCAAGGCCTCAAGCTGCTCCACGACCTGCTCCGGGGATCCGATAATCTCAATGTTTCCTCCAATGTTTAGACCCTGCTTCTCCTGCTCACCTTTGCGTCCCCGCCAGGCGTGAGCATCGCTGTCATAGCTGCCGTTCGCGGTGCCAAACTTCTTCGTTCCAGTCTGCACCTTCGTGCCCTCAGCAATGCTCCGGGCGTACGCCCATGACTCTTCAGGTGTATCTCGAGATACAATGATGGGATTGATGAGAATCTTGACCTCGCGTCCTTTAGACTTGACAGCCTCTCTGATCGTGGCAATATGAGGCGGCAGCGTCTCCAGTGCGCTTTCGATATTCGCTGTCCCAGGCGACGTGATGAAGATTAGATCAGAATACTGCGCCGCAAACTCAATCCCGGCAGGAGACCCCGTGGCGTTGATCAGAATCGGCCTGCCAAACTCCGGCTTGGGCGTGATCCACGCGTTCTCCAACTGCCACGGCGACACCCTGCCCTTGTACGACAGATTCTCCGTCTCGCCCCATAGACTGTTCACAACGTCGAACAGCTCCCCGGCCATCTGGTAGCGCTTGTCGTGCTCGATGCGCTGCCGCCCAAACATCTCGTGCTCAACCGCGCGGTGGCCCGTCACGACGTTGATGCCCCAGCGGCCCTTGGCGACGTGGTCGAGCGTGGCGCCGTACTTTGCAATGTGCAGCGGGTGCAGCGGGCCGTAGAGCACGTGCATCGTGGAGATGAGCAGGATGGACTTTGTCACGGCGGCCATGGCGCCGAGGGCGACGAAGGCGTCGAGCGAGGCCTCGCCGTCGTAGCCGCCCTTGGGTAGCCACTGCGTGCGGCTGAAGGCGAGCTCGAAGCCGAGGGCTTCGGCCTTGCGGACGAGGTCGAGGTTGTAGTCGAAGGTCCAGGTGTTGCTGGTTGGGTGGGTTGAGATCTTGATGTCTTGGAGGTTGAGGAAGAGGCCGAGGAGGAGGGGCTGGCGGGATGCTTTGGAGAGGGGGGAGGAGGGGAAGTCGAAGGGGCCTTTGAGGGTTGGGCCGCCCTCGCGGACTGATGTTGCGGACATTTTCATGAGTGAATTAGTGCGATGCTTTTGAAAAGGGAGTGGTTCTCATGTACTTCGATACAAAGCACGTTCCTACATCGTTAGTTGGGATGTGAACGATAATATGTCCAGGAAGTCGTGCTGGTTATGTAAGTTGGTGATCACGCGTGAGTGAGGTGCGATGTCGAAATCGCATCCTGCATGTAATCGTCCGATCAGCGCAGCTTATCGCCGCCGTCGGCTAACTTCAAGCACGCCATCGATATTTGAACCCGAAGATGCTGAGTGTCATCTGCCTGATTCTTTGGGGACCAACACACGTACGAGTTCATCTGGAAATGGCAAAAAGAGACTCTGATTGTATTGTGAAGTGACCTTGTTTTAGACATTCAAGCCAGGAAAGTCAGTTGCTTCATAATGATACGCACAGCTATTCTAAACGCCCTCCCAGAAGAAGGTCTCAGGTAGAAGGAAACTGGCTCGTTGAATCTCGTCCTTCGGGTTTGAGCTGGACGCAACAATTACCACATACTCTCCAGCCTCTGCCAGCCACTTCGACCGCTCTTGCGACCAGTATGAAATCGAATACTTGTCAAGCACAAGTTCGACAGTCTTTGTCTCATTCGCAGCCAGGTGCACTTTCGTAAAAGCCTTCAGTTCCCGAACAGGTCGCTGGAGGGTGCTCTCCGGATCATGGATGTAGATCTGAACAACCTCGTCGCCATCGTAAGGACCCTTGTTCGTGACATCAACATGGATCTTCATCTTGTGTCCGGCAGACGCCTCAAACGCGCTAGGGACTTGAAGCTTAGAGTATTTGAACGTTGAGTACGAGAGGCCATGTCCGAAATAAAAAAGCGGATCGCGGTCGACGACTTCGTAGTACCGGTGGCCAATGAAGACGCCCTCGCCGTAAACGATGTCGTAGTCCGTCTTTGAGAAGTTGAGGTAGGCGGGCGTGTGTTTGACGGACTTCGGGAACGTTTGCGAGAGTCTTCCGGACGGATTCGCCTTGCCGAACAGGACGTCTGCGAGCCCGTGGCCGGTTTCCTGTCCACCGAACCACGCATGGACCAGGGTGGCAGCTTGTGACTCCCATGGCATCTCGATAGGGCAGCCAGATTGCGTGACGATAATCTGGGATTTGGTTACTCATGTGGTCTGAATGGGATCGGGGGATATACTCACTGCATTGGGGTTTGCTGCAAGAACTGCCTGGATCAAGTCGTCTACACGGCCAGGCAACCTCAGATGCTTGCGATCAGCTCCCTCATATTCAAAGTCGGACGAGAGACCCGTGACAACGATTGGAACATCAACTCTCTTGGCCAGATCGGCGGCTTCTTCGATGGCAAGGTCCTCGTCGATGATTTCAAAGCCACCCACGCGACCGGCGAGAGTAAGAGCGGTACCGACGCCACCAGCCAGGTCCTCGTTTACCTGTACAACCTCGATGTCTATGGCTTTACCCTCTGTGAGTGTTGTGTCGCAGAACTTCTCCATCGAAAGCCTGTTGAAGCATGGCGTGGGACCAGTTTTGGGTGGCTGTTCCGTCCACAGATCAATGGCCTCCTTGCCGTCGAGCCTCACCTTGCCCTTTCCTGATGTGCTGAAGCCAAAGCGGAAGGGGCCGGTGATTTCTGGCGTGTACACGGCGCGGGCCCTGGCGTAGAATTTCTTCGGCAAGGTCGCATGAAAGCTCTCAGGGACGTCAATTAGCTCCTTCTCTGCGGTTGCTGAGAGCAGAACCTCGGCGTTGGGGTTCTCATCTGGGTTCTCTCCAAAGACCTCGACTGACCACCCGAAGCCCTCTGCGTTCAGGGGCTTCAGGTTCTTAAGAAGGGGGCTGAATCTGAAGGCTAAACACGGTCAGTATTGACTCGATATGTGACATAGTCAAGTCATGACCTACAATGACATCCAAGAGCGTATGCAACATTGTCTTTGCCTGCCTCCTCTATGATGGCGTTGTAAGGCGTGACGGAATAATAAGGCTCGACCTCCGCACTTCCGCCTCCACTCAAGGCGGGGTTCTTGACGTGATCCCCGATGAGTGCAATCTTTTTCTTCTCTGAAGCCTTGATAGGTAGCACCTCGCGGTCGTTCTTCAAAAGCACGATGCTCTCAGAAACCAGCTTCCGAATCAAGGCCTGCTGCTCCGGCGTATTCGAAGCAGAGAAATAACCTTCTGGTTTCGTATCCATGACCTTTTTGGTGAGATTCAATACGTTTCTTACACACTCGTCGACCGTCATACGCATGACCTTGCGGCTGTTGACAGCCAGACTGAGGCACTTCCCTCTCCACTGCGTGGGTCCAGGCATCTCAAGATCAAGGCCCGCGTTGATTGCTTCCGAGGTGCTGTAAGTTCCGAACCAGTCACTCATCACCAAGCCCTTGAAGCCCCATTCATTCCTCAAAATCTGCTTCATGAGCAAGGGGTCTTCGCTGACATGGATCCCGTTGATTTTGTTGTAGGAGGTCATAAATGTCCAAGGGTCTGAGTCTCGCATGACTAGCTGGAAAGGCATCATGTGAACCTCTCGTAGTGTACGCTGCGTCATGCAGACGTTGTCCTCAATGGAGTTGTCGGATTGATCGTGGGCAGCGTAGTGCTTCACGCTAGTCGCGACTCCGCGTTCCTGGACGCCGTTGATATACGCTGCCCCGAGAATGCCGTTCAGATAAGGGTCTTCCGCGAAGGCTTCGAAGCCACGGCCAAACAGTGGAGATCTTTGCAGACAGATTGTGGGTGCCAAAAGAACGTGGACACCTCGAGCCCTTGCTTCTTCACCCAAGAGGTTTCCGACTTTGTGAAGCAGATCTTTGTTGAAGGTCGCTCCCATGCCAGTTGCGGAGGGCAGCATGGGACTCGGGTTCTAGAGTCACTTAGCCCCGCTCGAGTATTGTGAGGACCAGAACTTGCACGCTTCACTTGCAGTCACTTTGCTTCGGAGTACTCACTCGATGGAAAGCTCGGCGACCTCGAATTCCATGAGGACCGTCTGATGTCTGGATCATGGTAAGACAGTTAATCCCCCGCTCCAGATGGCGCCGCAACTCACTATCAAGGCTGGAATTCCGCGATGAGGGAGACCCGTTGTCCTGAATGACCCTTGGCCGGCAAGCAAGTCAATCTTTTCCTCCAGTGTGAGTTGGCTTATCAAGCCTTCCACATCAAGTGGAATGTTGTCGGTGGCCATGGCGAATTCGGGGTGCACAGGTACCGGGCAACGCGGGGTTGAATTTGGATTGGTGATAAGCGGTACTCTGATGATTTCGCCCGAACCCAAAGAAATTGAAGTACAAGTCCAGCGTCCTAACCGACTTCTTGAATCAGAGAGTTCCTTTCAATTGATCACAGGATCCAATAATCTGAATCTCATCTGACGGCTCCGGTACCGTGGCACGCTCCTGATTTGGAGTAGCGTCGGAAAATGAGACGGAATTGCGGGAGTCGGGGGTCATGCGTCAGCAAAAAGGCGCCGCAGTTTGCTCCAAGAGAGTGCCTTTCGGGTATTTAGGCTAAACTCGCAACCTCCGGAACCCTGTCGGAGCACTGCCGGAGCCCACGGGGCTCCACAAATACGCCGGCCGAAGTGTACCCGGGCGCCGTGACTGGCTCAACACGGCGAATGCCAATGCCGCTGACTCCATTCGGGTAAACCCCTTGCCAGCGGACTCTCCGCCAACATTGGGGTTTGCACGGGAATATGGAGTCCCGTCTGGATGTATGCCAAGAAAGCTTTGAGATGGGGTAAACTTCGGCGATAGACTAAAAGCTTGTAAACACTGAGACTCTAATACGTCGCTGAAGCCATACAACGATCTCACACCGTGACAGATGGTGCCATCAAGTTTTGCCAAAGACGTTGCTAAGGTCCCGGACTAAATCGAGCTCTATCTGCTATTGAGATAGGTCTGCGCCATCGCTATTGGCTATACCAAATTAATGTCGATGTCAATCTCGGTTGGCTTCTATCGACCTGATGGCAAGCCGAAAGAGCCACATTCCGTCAGAGCCAGGCTTAAGTTTGATCATTTCGTATCAGGTACCATCGGCAAGGTGACAACCGAAGTCGAGCCGGTAGAAGTTCACGCGTAGGGTTGATAGCGTTTTTCCGCTCTTGGCCAGGATGCCGGATTTTGGCTATCAAATGCCAGGCCAAACAGCTGGCTCAACTTATCCTCCTGAGAACCCTCAAAAAATATGTCAGGAGCATGTTTCAACGTTTTTGTAACCATATAATTCTCACATTTAGATCATTTATTTCGTCAATATTTGGCGAAACAGCCATCGTATGCTGTGAATATTCTACTAACTAAAGGTTTCCGGGATCCATCTCTTTTATCAAAGCTGACAAGATCACCAGGAGATTTGCTAGATGCGGCGTCGTCATCTTTGTGCTTATGCTTGCCACTACTTCTGAGCTGTCGATATATGTCAAGCCACGGTGCTAATTCCAAGATGCTGATTTACGCACTGTACACGTCACCCGAAAGATAACATATCCTGTGCAGCAGCTCAGTCTTGTTTGCTCTAGTTCCTGCTTACTACATAGAATGCCTCAGAAAGCCCAGATCGCAAGCTTCCACGATGGTGTGCTGGAGAGTAGTTGGCATTAACTTCGACCACATGCACATGGGCGATCTTTTGCGCAACGCATTCGACCATCCCGACGTCGACATCGTGGGTGTTTGCGATCGCCAGGCGGATCGGACGAAGGACGCGGTCACGGCTCTTGGTATTGCGCCGGAGCTCATCTTTACTGACGTGAGGGAGTGTATTCGCCAGACCAAGCCAGACCTCATCATCCTCTGCCCGGCGACCACGGATCACGCCGTTGCCTACGAGGAGTGCTGCAGCTTCGGGGTGGATGTCTTGATGGAGAAGCCGTTCGCGGCTAACATTCGAGACACGAGGCGGATGCTGAATGCCAGAGACGCTGCCGCAACGCGACTTGCGATCAACTGGCCTTCAAGATGGTTCCCGGCCCACGTCACGACGAAACGGCTGATTGACGAGGGGACGATTGGACAGGTCACCCAAGTACACTACTACGGCGGGAACCGCGGTCCACTCTACCACCTCGCCGACAAGGTTGAGGTCTCTGATAATGAGGTGCAGCGGAAGAAGTCGGACTCCTGGTGGTACAAGAAGGAGTCCGGAGGCGGGTCGCTACTGGACTATCTCGGGTACGGGGCGACCCTGGGGACGTGGTTCATGGACGGACGCGCGCCCCTGAAGGTGACCACAGTGACGTCCGCTGGCGAGGGTATCGAGGTCGACGAGCACTCTATCACCATTTGCCAGTACACCACAGGGCTGTCGAAGTTTGAGACCCGCTGGGGCACCTTCACAGACCCTTGGACCATCCAGCCACAGCCCAGTTGCGGGTTCGTTGTGGTCGGTACCGAGGGCACGATTTCGAGCTATGACTATGATCCGCACGTGGGCGTCCAGACCAAGGACCGGCGCGAGGTCACCAACATCCCTGCTGACGTCTTGCAAAGTCCATACCGCAATCCGATTGAGTATGTTTTCCACTGCAAGAAGAATGGCATGCCGGTCACCGGGCCGCTAGATCCCGTGCTCTGTTTCACCGCCCAGCGCATCATCGACACGGCCGTGGAGTCTGCGAAGCAAGGCAAAACCTTGGACCTTCTTGGATAGTTTCCCACAGAAGATCAAGCATGGTCTTTGTGGCCAACGTCATTGCAGCAGGCTCAGGCTTCAAGCTTTGCTATCCGGGTCTTATATTCTAGCCATATGGAGTATGTTAATCTTTAGAAAAGATTTCAATGTGCAGCATATAAAGATGATGCCGCCTATTTTCCTTATAATATACCGACTACTTTATCATTATCGCTTATATCGTCGTCGTTGTCATCGTCGTCTTAGTAGTAGTAGAAGTATTAGTAGTTATTACTGTCGTTGTTATAGCTACTGTTAAGATTTCTTCCCTACATCACCATGCTGACGCAGATGGCTTTCCAAGAACGGGCTGATGTCCTGAGGCAAGTCAACTATTGTTTTGGGGCAAGAAAGGCAACTTCTACTAAGGTAGATTGTCATCTGACAGCAAGGATACCGATATCTGGCTGAGGTATTCCTTCTTAAATGACGTGATTACATATTCTAATTGCGACATGGCACCAAATCTGATGGGCGACATCATTTTCTGAGAGCTTCGGCACCGGGTCAAAATTTTGAACAAATTCAACACAGTTATTCTGAATGTTTCCATACGCAAACATTTGCATGGAAAATATATTTCCCATCTTTCACCCAAACATTCCAGTTCTGTTATCCTGCTCACAATCGGTGGGATTTTGCAAGCTGGATATGCCTAGCCTAACGTCATGATGGAGAATCTCGCATCATAGCCCTAGTCGCGTCTAATCCCTGTTGCCACGCGACTTCGGAGGTCTTGCTTGTATGCCGGGGTCATGTTTGGTTGCAAGTGACAGCGAAGTGGATGGATGAATTCGATCTTTCAGTGAGAGTCGTCGGAAAGTGCCCGACATCGATCGTTGTCGGGCCATGGTATTGGTTGACTTGAAAGCTCGCTGCACACCATTGGAATACCTGCGGAGTAGCATAGTCCGTATGCCGGTGCGGTTCCGGCTACTGTCATACTGCGACGTGTTTGCGTGATCACAGGGTCTTGCAACATGGGGATATACAGCGATAAATAAGAAAATCCCGAAATCTTGAACTTGATGCGTCGAGAAGGACTCATCCTGCCGTCTTTCGATCCTCACAAAGAAGCTGCAAAGTGACCATGGCGGTTTACGCTGAGCAGCGTCCAGCAAATGGCTCAGAGTCTATCGCCGAACGCTCTGCAGGCAGTGACTCTGACATATCCAGACCATTGAAGGAGAACCTGTGGATACGCTTTATGAGTCTGATCGGATGGTACCCGTCCGACATGCCAAGCGAGGAAAAGCTAGTGGTATTGAAGTTGGACCTATCGATCCTCATATTCGGCTGTCTATCGTTCTTCACCAAGTATCTAGATCAGCAATCTCTAACTAATGCCTACGTGAGGTAAGCTCATACCAATGCTTCATCGGTATGAAAACTCTCTGACTTTTGATCACCAGTGGGATGAGAGAAGAAATTGGGATGTGGGGCAACGAGCTGAACTACATCACCGCGACCTTCTGGGCCTCTTACTGTGGCGCTATGATTCCGGCTTGTTATTTCCTCACAAAATATCCCGCAAATCTCGTACTGCCTTCGCTTGAGCTTGGTTGGGGACTCGCGACGCTGGGTTTAGCGTTTGTCAAGAACGTCGAGGCCATATATGCTCTACGCTTTTTCGTTGGACTCTTCGAATGCTGCTCCTTCACTGGGACAATCTACGTGATTGGTTCGTGGTACAAGAAAACTGAAGTGGCACGAAGAATCGCCCTATTCTTCATTTCGTCGCCATTGGGAACGATGTTTGCCGGCTATCTGCAGGCAGCTGCGTATACAAACCTCAGCGGAGTGCATGGGATGTCAGGGTGGAGGTATGCAACCAGAGTGTTTCTTCTGCAGAAGACATACTCATGCTAACGACCAACATAGGTGGCTTTTTATTATCGACGGCATTATTACCCTCGGAATCGCATTCTTGTAAGAGCAGCATCTGACTTTGGCTGCTATCTCATGTACTGATCTCTCACAGTGGTTTCGTCATCTTCCCCGATGTTCCATCTCGCAAGAAGCCCTTCACTCTTACGGACGCCGACTTCAAGATTGCACAGAAGCGAGTAGAATGCTCAAGTACCCCACCTCAGCTCCAGCTATCAGCAAGCATTTTCAAGCGGGTGCTTGGCCGGTGGCATTTCTATGCGTTCGTCACCTTGTGGACCCTGTTTGACATGAACTTCGTTCCTGGAGGACAGCCGTTTTCCCTCTACCTCCGTGCGAACAGTCCAGAGCTCTACTCCATTGTTCAGGTCAATACCCTGCCGACGATCACGTCTGCAATTATGATAGTTGCTGCCCTCATTGCTGGAGTAGCGGCAGACCGACTCGGCGAGTTTTGGATTCCCGCCTTTGTAACAACAATCCCCGTGTTCGTTGGAATGATCCTACTTAACGTTTGGGACGTGGGCGAGAGCGGTAGGCTAGCCGCCTTCATGCTGCAAGGGTTTATTGCTCGTAAGTTCTTCCTCAACATCGTTCCGCCGCGAGACTCTAACGTTTGTACTCAGCACTGTCTCCTATGGGGATGGGCTGGGCCACCACCATCATGTCAAACGATGCAGAAGAGCGCGCAGTAGTAACGGCAAGCATGAACGCAATAGGGCAGGGTATCATGGCTGGAGCACAAGTCGCGCTTTTCCCAGCGACAGGTGCCCCGCGATGGATACTTGGGTTCCGCAGTAGTCTAGGCACAACCGTTGCGCAACTATTCATGATTTTCCTCATACTTTATCTGAGCAGAAGGGAGACAAAAAGTCGCCGCCTCGCAGAAGACGTACCAGTAGTTCAGCAGGAGAACTACGAAACACGGGAGGCCAAGGTTTGATCCGGATCACTGGCCGTCGTAGGAAAATTCAGTCCTTTTCGTCATTCTGGGCAGGGCTTATTCACAACAGTCTGAGACTCCGCAAAGTATACTATGATTCAATCCAGTGCAAAAATGAGAGTCCTGCCATGAAGGCATAGCTAAGTTTACCGATACTATGTTAGTTTGCTTTCATCTTGAACATCTCAGCAAACTGAGTTTCTCCGGAGATGAGAGATTCCGGGGTATCAAACTCGAGGAGTTTTCCATCTCCCAACAGGGCAACCTTGTCGTAGTGGGTGACATGCTTGAGTCTGTGCATTACGGCAAGAACTGTGCAGTCTCTGAAGTCAGAATCAACGATATCCTGCATTATTGCCTCTGTCTCACTGTCCACACTTGAGGAAATGTCAGTAACTGCATGATAACACTTTTCTCGTCAGAGCACTTACCTGCTCATTGCCTCATCCAATATCAAGACTTTTGATTGTCGTAGCATGGCTCTGGCCAAGCAGAGAAGTTGCTTCTGGCCAGCTGACCACGCGTTGACGTTCATTTCTGCATCCAAACCACCCTGATCTTGCACGAGTGACCAAACGCCAACTCTCCCAAGTGCTTCAACGAACCTGTCGTCATCTAGGCTATTTCCGTAAGGGTTGAGGTTGAAGCGAATAGTCCCAGGCATCAAGAATGGATCCTGGGGAATGACGTTGATGGATGCGCGGAGCTCGGATTGCAGCAGGTTCGAGACATCAACCCCGTCAATGTCGATCCCTCCTTCTTTGATGTCTGTCATTTGCAGCAAAGTCATGATCAAGGAGGTTTTGCCACTTCCAGACCGGCCGCAAATCGCTACATGCTGGCCGCCTCCGATAGCTAGCGATAGTTTCTTGAGAACAGGTGAAGCGTCAGACCTACCAAGGGGTTAGCTGTACCATTCGATCAAATCGAGTCAAGAGGTTACAAGTAGTTCTTACCCATAAGAGGCCACAACGTCCGAAAACGTCACAGCTCCGGTTTGCGGCCAGTTCACTGGCGGTGTCCATCTTCCAGCCGCCGACTCAGTTTCCGTGTCCGAGACGAATCGTCTCACTCTAGCGACCGCACCGATGCTGGACTCCAGCTTTGTCCAGCTTTGAATGAGACGAGCCAACACCTCGCTGAAGCCAATGATCATAACGAGGCTGACACCGACGCTTCCAGCGCTAAACTTGTGGTGCCACGTTACGACAATAACAACCAGAATCACTGCTAGGACGGCTACGATCAGATTGAGAATAAAAGTGAGCCACGCCTGGATACAGCCCTGGGTGTAGCTGGGTCTCTGCGATGCATCAACATGCTTGTAATTGCGCTCTTGGTATTGTTCTTGCCACGCAAAGGCCCGAATTGTAGCAACTCCGGTCACCGACTCGGAAAAGTGGGTGTAAAGAGGTGCTTTCGCCTCAATACCGAGGAGACGGACTTGTCGCGATGTCTGGAGATAGAAGCGTTGCAGCAAGTAGAGTATGGCGCAAAGGAACGGTAGAGTGGCTCCGAGATACTGAGAAAATATGACCAGGATGATAACCTTAGCAAGTATTGTAACTCCGGCTACGAGAACCTTTTGTTAGTTGACAGCTTCTGTGGAAGGCGTCTCTGATACTCACTTGATGTATAGTTCAACAAGTTTGATGGTAAGTCCATATCCAGCAGCTGCATATCCTCACTAAATCTACGAACAGGTCAGGTACTGCCATGGTCGATTTACCGACTGAACCCTTACCTGTTCAATATTTCTCCATTGTCTGTCTTGGAGAAGAAAGCAAATGTTGCGCTGTACCCGCGAAATTAGTAGCCGCATACATAGTCATGGGAATCGTGAAAAGGCCGACTTACGAAACAGTAGTCTGAAGAAGGTCCGAATGCAATTTCAATGCTGTGTTAGATATGATGTCGATGAATGCGAACCAGGCGGCGATTGAGGAACTAAGTGTTCCCAAAACCCCGAACAAGGCATAGATACCCATGAAATATCCGACGTCCTGGTTTGCATTAGAAGAATTTGACTCGGACCACCATTTGACCCAGACGGCTAAGTGCAATGAGTCAGCTATGTGTGCCTCGTGTCTAGCTGTGTTGCTTCAAAGAGACTTACTGGAGAATTCCGAAAAGAAAGACCATGATGTGACAGCTGCCGTGTACATGACAATAGCCTTCCAGCCTGCACTTTTCAAGTAGTAAAGGTAAACTGCCTTCTCGCCGTTCTTCCGTCTGACATCCGTGTGTTTCTGTTCTCTAGGATTCTCCATTTCAGATGTTTCTCCCTGGTTCTTCTCAGAAGCCTCAGGCTCAACAGAGGATGCGGAATCATTGGCAACATCTTCGTCAGGGGATAACATGAGCCCGAGCTTGCTGACGTAGCCTTGACCTTGCACCAGGTCCATGGGGCTGCCTATTTCTTGCACTCTGCCACCGTCCAGCGAGATTATGCTATCGGCTAGGCCCATGATCCTGTCTAGATGCCTGTTAGAGTATGCTGCACTCCATGGACAAAGCGACCTACGGCTGTGAGTTGCAATAATAACGGACGCGCGCTGTCTCCGTAGAAGTCCGTCACGTCCGATCAAACAGGTTGAGACATGATGCGCAGTGCGGGCATCCATCCCACTGAAGATGTCGTCCAGAATAACGATGCGCTTTCGTGCATAGATTCCTCTTGCCAAAGCCTAGATGCCAGATGTAAGCGCATGGCCAGTGGCAGGCGAGAAGATCCCTTGTCTGTCAATAATACTCACAATACGCTGCTTTTGGCCACCGCTGAGGTTGCCACCTTGACTACCAACAAGTGTGAAGTCGCCCATCTTCAAGGCTTGAAAATCGGGTTCCAGCCCGCATGCAAGCGCAACGGTGTCATACCATTTCTCTTCGTAGGCCGAGACCCCGAGAATGTTCTGTCGAATTGTTCCGTTCTCTAGCCATGGAGTTTGCGAGCAGTATGCGATCTCTTTACTGCAACCTCTTTCGTTTCCACATCTGTTCGTCATCATCGGTGATGCTCTGATCATGTTGCCCAGCATGGCGCTGAGGAGATTTGACTTTCCGCTTCCAACAGGCCCCACAATGGTCGTGACAGTATTGGGCTGGATTTGAATGTTGATTTCATGAAGTAAGTTCTGCTCTTCCTTCCAACCAAAGCTTTCACCGCTGAAAGACAAAATAGGTTCTTGAGAGGGATGGCTGGACTGTGGTAGCTCTGTAGGCCCTTTCCTCGCTGGCAAAGCTGTCTGGGAACTTGAGGAAGATGGGTTGACAGGCTGATCTTCGGTCTTCTTTGGAGAGCTGTAATTACAGAAATCCTGGATGCGATCGAAGCAGGATAACGATTGAACGACCATGGGAAGAATCTGAATGAAGGCGACAACCGGTGTAGTTAGCAAAGATATTAAAGCAATTGACGTGAATGCCTGCGCCGGCAACAGGGTATCGTTCTTCCAGTAGACGGAGATGATGACGTAGATACCGAAGGTCACGATAGGGGCAAGATTGATTGGGCTCAGGGCTAAGCTTTCGGGTCAGCGACAACTACTGAAAAAGGGTGTGTGAGTCTTACAAAGCAATAATGTCGCTACCAACAACTTCCTGAAAGACTTCGAGGTCTCGATCTCGTCGGTGCGGTGATTATGGACCGTGTTCGACATGACTTGAGTGAGTCCTAGCATCTTCACAGCTTTCATCTCACTGAGCATTGTCGTGGTCACTCGAAGGCGCTCTTGTATCTTTTCAATCCAGTGCTTTTGAGCTGTGTTCGTGGCCACCGATACCTTGGACATCGCGGCAATGAAGACTAAGCCCCGTTGGTCAACAGTGCTGGGTTGAAAACCGAAAGTTTCTGTTTACTCACCAAGAACCAGTATGATTGGAGCAAGGCACGCAAGTGAGAGCTGGAGCCCCAGAAGCCAGCTTGCAATGATGATATCAAGCAATGAGCTCCAGAGCAAGTGAAACACAGACATTGACATGTGAATCCGCTCTACGTCAGTGCCCATCAGAGCAACCGCAGTTATGTCGCCCGTGTCCGCCTCTCGAGTGTTGATTGCCTGCTGATAAATGAGTGCAACCAGTCCTCCGCGTAATCTCGTTGTGAAGCGCAAATTGTGATATTGGAATATCGAGTTGCTGGCAGCAATGCCCAGGTAAACCAGAGCCCATGCGCCGATGAGCCCTTTACCGAAGTTGGCATCAGGCTTCTCTTGGCCGACGAAGCTCACAGTGGTATTGATGAGAAATGGCTGGGCGAACGTGAACACTGAGAGACATAGTCGCGGTATGACTGGAGAAAGAAAGGAGAAAAAATAACTCTTGATACACGCTCGCAGTAGACTGTTCTTTCTCTTCTGGCCATCTGGTTTCATGGCTTAGCAAGTTTCCGGAAGCTTTCGGGTCATATGACAGCTAAACTTTAATCGCACTTACTGCTGTTCCAAGCGATAGACAGATCGCGATGCAGATGGCGGCTTTCCAGAACGATATCAAGGTTGGGCAAATCCCCGAGAGAAAGCACTCTGGAGTATCCAAGTGAGAAGGTATGTGCCAGCCACCAAAAGCAAGTCCTCGCCCAGAAGCCGCTGGTCTGTTCAGGAGTCGGGATTTTGCTGTACGATATCTCGGGCTCTGACTGTCTTTTCTTCGATTCGATCGACTCCAGAATGAGGAACGCGGTCGTCAACACCAAAACAGCAGTCGCGAGAGCCGGAATAGGGCCTCGTTGATCTAGTAGCCATATTGTTCGAACACGCGCAATACCAAGTATGGTTGACGCGGAAAGATATATGCTGAGCAAAGTTGACGGTCGAGGCGAGCGTTGATGAGTCAGAAAAGAAATTGGAACGATGGTGAGGATGGCGATGAGAATCAAAACATCAGCGGCAATCGATGCAGATGTCTGGAAATTGGGGATTTGCGATCGCAGGGCTAGAAAGGCGAGGTGCGAAGCCAGAAGTGCAGCTAAGACCACCTTTGAAAATCAATAGGCAAACGACGGTGGTGATGGACAGGCGCGCGAGCGCGAGGCATTGAAGGCACATACTAGTTTGGCAACCAGAAGCCAAGAACGGATTGCGAAGGCGGTCGGTTGGCGAAGCAAATGAACGATTCGCGTTGGCGCGAGGAGGATAAACACAGCGGACGGAATGCAAGCAAAAAGGATGTCCTCAAACTGCAGTGTGAAGTCGAAGGAACGACATTCTGGATGGACGCGGGGTCCGAAAGACTGGTCGCTCAGCGACGGACAGGACATCGCTGTTAGGTTCAAGGCTGTGTTGTTTTAGAACAGTTGTCAAATCAGAAAAAGACCAGTGCAGGTCACGCAGTTCTTTTCAGGAACTTCTGAGACCTTACTCCTGAACTTCGTGTTCCGTGACGCGTGCCATGTTGCCTTGCGGCACAGCAGTGTGCTGACAGTGGTTCCGGGCAGGCCTACAGATAAGGGTCGAGACCGCCTAGTTTTCCTGTGTACTTAATTACTCTTATCGAAGACAACGACGATGGTAGCGAAGACGACGACGACGATAGCAGCAACAAGGATAACTACGACAGTAAGGTAGAGTACACGACCACAGGAGAAGTAGTCACTCTAGCACAGGAAAAATAGGCAATCTCTGAGAGGCAATGGTTAGCCGTGAATGCGGGCGTTCTCCTGACGAAGTAGAGATTATTCGCGACCGCAGTAACAAATTTGCTGGAATCGTTGTATCAGCATGCAAACGTCTCGACCTTCTCGAAAAGGAAATCTGGTTCAGGTTAGTCATTGTTGCTTAGTTGAGTATCCTTGTATAGAGGCTGCGTTGCGGCGAAGCAAGCTATCTCTCGGGAAGGCCAATCCGAATTGTCATGCACGTGGAATATTACCCGAGCTTCGGACGAAATTTACTGCTTTCTGAGAAGTCGCACTCTTATTATGACAAGATTTCATCATCGTCGGACTCCGTTTGATGGCAATGGAAGTGCACACAACTAGTTGACAGTGAACATGTTGTGAAGAAGTCTGTCGGTTAAACGTGGTGGAGGTAGCATTTCGCAAAGTATCAGCGCGAAGCCGCCTTGCAATACGGGAAATAAAAAACTGCACATTATTCAGGCATAGCATGCCTGAACGTCAGAAACAGGAGATGGAAAACAAGGCCAGCGCGATTTCGTGCCGTCTTTATTGGCTGACAGTGAAGTTCAATGGCCTTGAGTATCAAGACATACATTGCGTTTTCCGCAAACATCGGGTTTCCATCGGCAATGAGCGTGTGGATTTATGGACTATGGTCAGTTGCCGCACACATTGAACACTCCTCCTCTCTTCAGAGTAGTCATTTCGTAAATCACATGAATTGCATATAGCAGATGATCTTCGATACGAAGTTCGGCCGATTCATGCATCAACTGGGCAAAGAAAGGCATTGGTGTACGAAGCAATCTAATCCACTCTGGCCACGTCGAATAAGAACAAATCTGACATTCCGGTTTATCCATACTATAAGCTAGCATGATTTGGGCTCAGCCACATCGATTTCCCGAGCTCCATAATACGACCATGGGTGTCTCCAATGAGCTGAGAGGTCACAGACGACGTCGTTTGTAATTTCATGTCAACGAGCGGCGTTGCGGATGTTCGTGTTCGTCCGCATGTGGGTTTTACCCGATTCCAGAACCCGAACTTCGGCTAAATCGAGCATATAAAAGCCCATGGACATTCCAATACTTGCTTGCAGTCAGTGAAATCTACAACAGCTGAGTTTGTTCCATCCAAGGCTAAACACATTCGACAAAAGCACGATCAACGTATTTCGCCAACGTCTTTCAGTTTCAACTTGGATCTTTTCTACCTGTATTTCAGATTCCTACCAATATGAAACCCGCTGCACTGTGTCTTTCGATGCTGAGCGGACTGGCCATTGCCTCCATACAGCCCCAAACATATGTCATACCTACGGGGCAGTTCAATGGCACTACAGAAGCGGACAGTATTATTGGCCTTTCAGCATTTGATGGTCCTCACATCGCGGTCAACAATGGGTCGGCTTACCAGTGGTGGTATTTTGACGCCGTGTCTCATAACGCAGATGCCCTCCTCGTCGCGCAGTTCTATCCGGGGTGGTTTCCCGAGTCGAGCGCAGTCCTACTCCAGATTCTTTGGCCTAACGGAACATTATTTCCTTTCACCCCTATTCCCGTTGGAGACCTTCAGCTGAGCACTGTCGGTGATGGATCACAAGGCGTTGTGGATGATGGAGCGATGACTTGGTTTGGATCTTCTGACCTGGGAGTCTATCATCTCACGTTAGACATGCCACAAGTTGGTATATCGGGAAAGATCACCATGCGCTCCCGTGCTCCCGCTCACGTCGCATGTGGGCTCAACACTCCTGGAGGTTCCTTCAACTTCGCCCCATATCTCTCCTAGGCCAACACCATCCCAGATTCGCACGCCACCGTCAACTTAACCATCAACAGAACTAATCTCTCTTTCTCTAGCTCTAGATATCATCAGGGCCCACCACAATTCAAGCAAAACAAGCAAGTAAATCAATCAATTTAATTAATTATGAGGCTATCGCTAGTTAATTAATTCAATTATTAAGGTTAAACTTAATTATTTTACTTAATTTATTTAATAGCTTAGCTTACTATAAGATTCTAGAATAAATAAATATTCTACTACTAAATATCCCTATTTATCCCTACTTATCTATATCTACCTATCTATATCTACCTATTTATATCTAATAGGACCTTAGTAAAGTATAAATTACTCCTTTTTTTTAGTTTAGCTTCTTCTTTTTTCTTCCCTAAGTAATATTCTCTAAGTATTTATACTTTATATAGTAATAAAAAAGATCCCCTTAAAGTATTAAAAATCTAACCTTTAAGATCTACTAGAGATTTATATTAAATTTATTATTTTATTACTATTATTCTCTATCTCTATTATCCTTTAAATATACTATAAAAGTAAAGATATTACTATATTTACTTCTATTCTCCTTTATTTATCCTATAATAGATATTTATTATACTAGTAATCTTATATCTAATTCTAACTTCTTTTCTAAATACTTTTAGCTAACTCTCTAAGTTTAAATTTATTATTTCTTAGCTTAATAAAAGTAAAAACTACCTTTTACTTAACTAACTTATATTTAAAAACCTCTTTAAAGTTAAAATTAATAATAAAAAATATATATAAAAGTTAGATCTTTAAAAAAAGAGTAGAAAAAAGAGAAAAAACTAAATAAAAAGCTATAACTAATATTTTATTCTATACTAACTAAATAGTAATTTAAACTAAAGTTATTAAGTTTATTATTTCTATAATCTTAAAAGTAAGTAATTACTTCTTAATATTAAAGCTACTTCTTCTACTTTAAAGTATTTAAAAAAGTATTATAATAGAAGTTTATAGATACTAAAAAGTTCTAAAGAGCTTAATAATATCCTATATAAAAAGTAATATCTAGATTTTACTAATATAATAAAAGATTATATAAAAACTATTTAAAAAACTACTATTTACCTTATTATAGATACTAACTTTCTTTTTACTATTTATAAGAACCTTACTTTTTAGTATATAATTTCTAAGAATAGTTAGCTAGAAATAATATTATAATCTACCTCTTTAATAGTTTATATACTTAAAGTTATTTAGGAATAATAGAAAATAATAATCTAATAAGAACTTCTATATACTAATTCTAAAATCTATATAAGCTTTAATCTATAGACCTCTCTAAGTTACTATACTATTATAAGTATTATTACTTACTTTATTATTAAAGAGAAAGGTCTTTAAGTATATTTAATTACTATAAAGAAGTAACTTAAGCTTTATAATAGTATTAACTTTATAAATACTCTAAAAGAAGTTATTAAGAACTAAAATATTATAAAGTAAGTAAAAACTTTAATCTCTAATAATATAAGCTTAAATAATATTTATATAAGAAGTTTAATCCTTTAGCTTAATCCCTCTATAAAGAAAAAGTTAGATATCTAAGCTAAAAAGATTTAGTACTTTAAGTATATCTTTAACCTTATATTAAAAGCTTTTTTATTTAGTAAGAACTTTAAAAGCTTTAAGAAATAGTTAAATATATATATTTTTCTATAATAAAATAAGACTAACTTTAAGTATTAATATAAAGTTAGCTTTATTAGTAAACTTTATAATATTATAAAGTTTATTAGAGCTTTACTATAATATATATAGAAGTTTAAAAATATATCCTATAAAATATTAAAAACTTCTAAGTAATCTAATAATATTCTTCTCTTTTAGTAGATATTTAGAGAAGTTAAGTTAATCTAAAATAATATTATAAAATAGAACTTTATATACTTTATAATTAAGTATATAATTTACTTAAAAGATAAAGTAAATAGCTTCTATTTTTCTTAGAGTATTAAAGATCTTATACTAGCTTAAGATATTTTAACTTCTAATAACTAGCTATAGTTATTAGAGATTATAATAATCTTAAAGCTAATCTAAAAACTTATACTTTAAATATAAAGTTTTAAATAAAATAGTTCTTATAATAAACTCTAAGAAGTAATTACTATAATAGAGTATTTTCTAAGTTACTTTAAGATATAAAAAACCTTTTATAATAAAACTAATATAGAGGATAATAAACTAAAAGAGTAAAAAGAGTTATAACCCCTCTTATAAGAAATTTTTTAAAGATCTATTTATTTAGTAACTTAATAAAGCTTATTAAGTACTTAAGAGTTATAATTATTTTAAAGAAAGTTTAATAAAAACTTTTTACTTATTTATATTAAGCCTAAATATATTAAATATCTCTCTAAGTTAAAAAAGATAAATAGTAGTACTTATTAATATTTAAAGACTTTAATTAATAATAAATAGAAAAAGCTAAATAAGTATTATACTCTAATAGAGGAGTTATTTCTATATACTACTATATTACTCCTCTACTTTAGCTTTAACTTAAAATACCTAGAGAGATATTAGTAATCCCCTTATTAATAGAAATAAGTTTCTAATATTAAGCTAGCTTTAAATAAGTATTTTAATTAATAATATCCCTCTAAAGAAGAGGATAGTATAAGAAGTATAAATTAACGCTTAGAACCTTATAAACTAAATAACTTTAAGTAGTAGGTTTAAGTAGAGGCTACTATAGTTAAGAGAAAAAATAATAAAAAATAACTAAATAAACTAAAAAGGTATTTTACTCTACTTAAAGTAGCTAACTATAAACTTATTACTTAGTAATTTACTTATAAAAAGGAATATCCTTACTTAAGTAAACTAGTTATAAAAATCTTAGTAATACCTTTATAGTTATCTAACTATAAGAAAGTATTTAGTACTATATCTCTTACTTAGACCTTATAGAGGTTAGTAATAATAGTAGAAATACTAAAAAAGTTATAATATATAAAGTAATAATAGAAGAGAGGTATAATTTTATTACTAAGTAGGTCTAAATAGCCTCACTTATTAATTAATTGTAATTAATTATAAGTAATTAAGTAAGGCTTTAAGATTTAGCAATCAGTTCAAGTTTAGGCCTCAAACTTAATTGAATTAAATTGAGGTGGGCGCTAGATATCATTATCAGGTATTTCTCCAAGTCTCCTTGTTGAGAGGTTTGCTCTAACAACATGCCTATACAGAACTGGGGCACAGCAGGTTTCCAGAATAACCTGCACCAATGGTACTGGGGCCATTCGAGCGTCGGCAGATACTCATTGGTATTCTTCTATCATCTTGATGAGTCGTTGAATGTAACATCTAGCGTTTATCTCGCTGAAGATGGCAAGCCAGTCATTTCTGCCTGTTCGGCTGTCAAAGTTAGTCCTCAGGGACCTGGGACTGCAGTCCCACTGGAACCCGGATCAGCCGTGGAAAGTTGGAAGATTGAGATCGACAACCAGCTTGATGGTAAATACGCATTTTATATGGAGAAACTCACTTCGACAACTCCTGGTGAGAGTGTGTACTCACGATGGATCGGGCTCACAACTGGAGGACGGGTTGGAGACGCCAATTCCACGGGTGCTGGAGTTATTGAGATGATGAACAACCCGGCCATACTGTGAAGAGATTATTGAGACATCTTGACAGAGTTGTCGGCAGTGATAGAATAGTAACCCACCTGTAATTATATACGTAGGCGCCTACTTGTCTAAGAACTAGATTAACACATGTCATCATAATCCGATTTTCCAGGACTATCAGAAAGCATTTTTCAGGAACAGTATGAAAGACCACCTACTGTTCCTTCGCGTACGCGATTTGGTTTCGAGAGCACCTAATCTTCCTGTATCTGCGCGGCTATATTTCCTGCATTCTTAAATACCCCGACCTTATCGAAGGCGATAGGAGTGACGACGACGACGACGACATTGATAATAACAACGATAACTACGGCGACGATAGAAGCGACGACAACGACGGTGAGGTGGAGTGTAGCCACAGGAAAAATAGGCGACCTCTTGATTTCTTATGCACTTAGATAAGTTCAAGCTTATGCTTGAAACGATCCATCGGTTGTGTTGATAAGGACACCCTGGGTGCCATAGGCAGTGATGGAGACAAAAACAAAGCCCTCAGTGAGCGACGTCGCGTTGCGACAGCAAAATCCGGGTAATTTCCAGTGTATTCACACCGCAACGCCTGGTGATCTTCTGGCCTTCGAAAATCATTTGACGTGGACTAGTGTAACTTGTACACAAAGGCATACTCCCGAAGATTGCCGATGAACGTACAATGACTTTATGTCTTGAATCAAATCACCCCGGCTTCATTTCAGAAAGCGTATATCTACGTGTGCTTCTATGTCAACCCGAACCCAGCCGACTAGCTAGCGATGCAGTAGTGTGTGAAAAATGTCAAACATTCTTTGTTAGATAAGGTGCCATACAACATCCACCTAAAGTTCGACAACTTGGGCGTTTGGTTGCAATCTAAGACCGTCTGGGCTTGAAGTATGTCCACAAAGGCGGCTTGTCCCAAAAGAAGAACACCTTCTGATTCGCCGCCCATTCCCGGCTTTGAGGCTCGAGCTCCAGGTCGAAATTCCAAATAATGCGAGCAAGAATCAGACGCATCTCAGCGTAAGCAAGACTAAAGAAAAAAAAAGAGAGTCAGCAAACCGAAGCATGGATCAAGGTAGCCAGCAGGCTAGCGGGCGGTCTTAGCAATACTTACTTCATGCCCAGACAATTCCGAGGACCGTATGAAAAAGGTTGGTGCATGTGTTTAGCGTCATTTTCAAAGCGTTTGTCGTCCAACCATCGCTCAGGAATGAAGGAGTCGGGGTAAAGAAACTTGGTCGGGTCGTGATAGAGGGCGTATTGCCAGATACCCAAAGTCGTCTACGACTTGTCAGTAAATGACCCGCATCAAATTGCAAATCAGCTGCACAAAACTCACGCCTCCAGGGATATGTTCTCCTGCGACCTGCGCTCCACTGCGAGGAGTTGACCGTGGCAGGGAAATGGCTACAGCTGGATGGACGCGCATAGCTTCCTTCAGAACAGCGAGCATGTAGGGCAGGTTCTGGACACTGTTGACGTCGATCTCATCTTCGCTCTTGAAAGCTGACCGGACCTCATCATTCAACTTCTGAAGTGCTTCAGGATGAGTGGCAAGGAAGTAGGTCGTTGCAGCGAGTGTTGTGGCTGTGGTTTCAGAACCGGCCGTTGTGAGAAGAACGCTGTTGTCTCGCAATTCAATCGGCGTCAAGGTCTGCGTTGATGGGGTTAGTGGGAGAGAATTACGTTCCAGTCCATGGTAATTACTGACATGCTCTTTGCCGCCTTTAAGCATCGCTTGTACGAAGTCGGGCCGGTCAGTACCCAGACCAAGCCTCTTTTTCAAGCTTTCCTCGGCAAATTGCTGACTCGTTCGGCGTTGGGTAGCAACGTTCTTTGGGATAAAAAGCATGAAGTAAAGAGGTGCCAGGATCGAAAAGAAGGGCAAGTCGCTGATTGCCTGGATAGCGGGGATGATTTTCATCGAGTCGAAAAAGCTGTCAACCCACGGATGAGATGCAGAAGTGCGCAGACAGCCGAAAGATTCGCCAAACGCCAAGTCTCCAATGATATCAAATGTTGTCCATTCGAACCATTTCGATGCATCGATAGGCCGCGACCCATTCTCTCCGTGCTCACGGAGGCGTTCCATGAAAAGATCGATATAGGTGTTGATGAGTGGTTGCTGTTCGGCCATGGCACGAGCCGAGAATCCGTGGGATAGCAAACGTCGCAACGGCCCGTGTCGTTCGCGTGAAGCTGAGATCAGACTTTTGTCCAGGTCCTCATTGCCGTACTTGGGATCCTTGCCATTTTCCTCCTGATTGCGCTTCAAATGTCCGCAGACATCCTTCCACACATCTGAGTGTGCAAACGCTAGTTCGTTGGGCCCTACTCGGACAATATCGCCATAGCGCTTATGGAGTTCAAGAATCTTGACGTGAGAGAGCCCGCGGAGAACACTGAGCGCAGCAGGGAGGGGTGTGGCCGCCCACAACTTAGGGCCAGGGAACCGACGCAATGGGTGGAAGAAAAGGTTGTATACGACTACCGACGCGCCATACACCAGAAGCTTGGGTGCCGGATTGTGAGTACAAGGTTTGCAAAGTTGGGGCAAATGAACTTACGAGGATGGCAGCAAGGGAACCGAACCCCAGCGAAGACGGAATGATACCGCCTGGAATGAACTTCATCGTGATTTGCTTTGGCCTTGCCGCTGATACTGAGAAGTCCTCTGGGCAAGACAGACAGCTTAGCACAGCGGATCTGGACGAAATATTTAAACGGCGATGGCTGCTCTATGTACTCATTGTCAACGACCACAGAATAAAGTTGTATCAGTTGCATCTACTCCAAGACCATCTATCAGGGGTCGATTGCCGTTGAGAAATCGTGAGTAATCGGTGGGGAACCAATCCGACGCCCGATTCTATCGGGGCTCGGGCCGGACGAAAGCCCCGGCCCTCGGGATGCTCACTTCTTAATTCATTTTCATCCCGAGTGCTGCAACACAAGATGGCAGCAGCCATCCCATGTTGACATGTTCACCCAATCAGATGGTCGCTGTTACTCCGCTCGAAGATCAAAACATGTGCGATGAAACTAGCTCCCGCACCCGTCTCACTGCTGTCGTCGTGTGGCCCTGTACAGATAGCAAGGCCCCTCACCGCTTGATTGGCATGCACAGGCCGTAACTCGTCTCAGTGATCGTCGCCTATGGTTTGGAATGGCTAATGCAATGTAGCGGCACGGGTAGATCATTGAAGTCCGCTGGGGACCTCTCTTGTACACGGGGAAACGGGAAGTGCATTACTGCCGGCAGCTAATGCGCCGCGTACTACGATGAGCTGTCGCAAAAACCCGATATACGGCTGCCCCCCCCGCATCATTGAACCGTCTCTGACGAGAATTCTTTCTCTTGTCTGTTGCTTTTTAGCGTTGTGTCTCTGGTCTTCGATCGCCCTGAAGCGATACCCATGACCATGAAACTTTCAGAGGTCCTCAGTCTTTACACTTCTTTTAAAGCAGGAGAAACGTCGCCTGTGATCAGCTAGTCCGTTCTTGCAGCTCAATCCGTCTCTAGATGCGTCTCGCCTCAGCTGCAACACTTTGGACGTCTCTAACATTTCTCTCTTTCTCATCTTCTTAGCCTTCACGCTAGATCGCAATTCACAACCTGATCAAACAGACTTGAAGGTTCGGATAGCAATGCTAAACTTGCAAGCCCGATGCCGAAGAAAGGAGACTACCTGTAGCTCTTGGTGGGTACCAATGCCTCCTTCCGACTGACGAATTGTGGAGAGTCCGTCATGTACGGTAGTATTGGTCCCGCGCATTTGACGTCCTGGGCTGCCCAGGTGACCGCGTTGCCGTCCAAGTTGAGCTGTCCATAGCCAACGCCGAACACCGAACTAGAAGCCTGCCAGACCAGCAGCGAGTCCGACTCCCAAAATTACCAATATATAAATTTGGCAGACTTACTATATGCTTAAAGGGCGACTTTATCGGAGACTCAAACGGGCCACACCTTGCGAAGACACATTCATATCCTCCCGTTGGCGACTAGCCTTCAATTGAGTGAACAGCGATAGCACAGGAGCAGGGGCTCAACGCAAAAGAATGGAAAGGGACAATGACAATATCTAATTCGGGGTCGTTTGGGTGACTCGAGAATAGCTGTTCTTGTCGGGCAGCACGCCTTCCTCCGGGCGCAACGGCGCATCACCTTCACGGACGACGCGACAGCGGGCCCGAGCCTGGAGCAACTTGCCATCTCGGACTTTGTAGACGTTGCGGGCAGTATCAAGGCGCTCTTGCGAGAGACGGCACCCGAACTTGACGATGTTTTGGCCGACGAGCGGGTCGAAACCGCGTGAATCCTGCACACCCAAAGCCGGAGTAGTGAGCAAGCGAGGACCTGCTGGCTCACATGGATTTCATCACCTATTGATAAGAATCTACATGCACCAAACATGGCTCTTTGGTATGTTGATTGAACGGCTAATGCGTTTCCTCTGCTTTCTTATTTGGACAGGGCGCTTGACATCATGATCGGCGTTGGTTCCATGTTTCACTACCCACACCGACCGTGTCCATTCCAGCTTTTGGAGATGTATTCTTGGCAGCGAACCAAAAGCTGGGAGTTTGAACAAGAGGATAGTTTGTATTTATGACGTCGGCGCAAATCGTGATTGGGACCTTGTTGGCCGAGGTTTTGATCGCCTCGCCTTTGTAACATGATATTTACCTGTATCTCTGCACATAATCCCACCACTTCAGGGTTTCAAGTCACGACAAACTGAATCACAATGCCTTCAAATATCGCAGCCTGGGCGACAAAAGAACGTAGTAGCTGTCTTCGTACAAGGGAGGCTGCGCTGCGTCATCCAACAACTGACGATGTCCTCATCAGAACCATGGCTGTCGCAATCAATCCCGTTGACGGCGCCATCCAGAAGAACGCTTTATTCCACAGGACGTACCCGGCCATACTCGGGATGGACTTGGCCGGGGTAGTTGAGGAGGTGGGCTCAAACATCACCCACGTCAAACCTGGAGATCGGGTCCTGGGACTTGCAACCTCCCTCCGCACAGATGATAATGCGAACAGTGCCTTTCAAGCTTATGCTTTGATCCCTTCGGATTGTGTATCTGCGATTCCAGAAGAGTTATCTTTTGAACAGGCAGCTGTGCTTCCCCTCGCCATCGCAACGGCAGCCCTTGGGCTTTTCGGAAAGGCGGGGCTCGGCCTACAGCTACCTTCTGTCGGACCCCATCACACGGGGCAACTGGTTCTTATATGGGGAGGGGCGACAAGTGTTGGGGGCGTTGCGATCCAACTTGCAAAGATGGCAGGCTATGAAGTCTTTTCAACAGCTTCCCCAAAGAATCACGAGAATACCAAGAGTCTCGGGGCGACACGGGTGTTTGACTACAAATCGTCCTCAATCGAAGAAGACATTGTTGTCTCTCTCAAGGGAAAGACACTGGCCGGTGTCTACGAGGCTAGCGGGACGGAAGCTGCCATGTGCAGCTGCGCACGCATTGTATTAGGCGCGTCTGAACGTGTGTCGAGCTGCGTGGCTTGCGTCAGAGCACCGCCTTCAACGGCGCCGCATGGCGTGGACATGAAGCCCTTTTTGGCAACAGACATTGTCGAATCCGACTTGTGCAAGACAGTGTTTGTCGATTTCGTGCCGAAGGCTCTGAAGGGCGGAAAATTCAAGGCTGTGCCAAAAGCGAACGTGGTTGGTTCAGGCTTAGAGGCGATCCAGAGTGGAATTGATCTTTTAGAACAGGGCGTGTCTTCTCAGAAGATTGTTGTCGCTCTTGGTTCGTAGAGTTAATAGCATCCCTTTAAGTGCAATATTTCGCTCTTGCGTCGGTCCGTGGTGGAACAGAAATACCTATGCACGAAGATCGTGCCCTCGTGTGGCGTTCTCAAATATTGAACACCCGCAGGAAGAACATGAACCTTCCGGGCACACGCATCCAAAGATTGTCGCCTACAGGCGTCTGGCACGCCATCAAGGTCTCAATGAGGACAACACATAATTCTATAAAACTGTGTGCGCTCTTGTATAGATTTCAATCCCTCCTAGGTCAATCTACTCATCGTTGTGTCCAACGGCCGCTACTGATGATGGCTGAGCATTCTCAACGGTGGATGCAACTCCACAGCGCCACACTTGGAAACCTCCCTCTCAGGCACATCACTCTTCCTTCTTCCCACGACGCCGGCACGAGCTATGTTCACAACAACTTGCGGACGGAGCTAGGACTGGACGACATGGTGTTGACCCAGACGCGATCAATCCTTGACCAACTCAATCTCGGCGTCCGTTATCTCGACATTCGTCCGGCCCTTACCTCCAAGAGCGGCACCCAAGATGCTCCTTCCTGGCACTGCGGCCATTACACCAACGTTGGCGACGCTGTTGGGGTCCAGGGTGCAAGTTGCGTTCCCATCCAAAAAGTCGTCGATGACATCAACACGTTCACCAGAAAGAATCCGGAACTAGTCGTCATCCATATTAAGCGGACTCAGAGAATTCACATATCCCCAGCAGCGCCCAGCGACCCATTGGGAGGCAAGTCTACCGAGAGAGAGCCCACGCAACGCGAATGGGACGATTTCTTTGGGCTTCTAAACCGGCTGGAAAATCTGTACACCGCTGAAAGTCCTGGGGCTTTGAAGCATGTATACCTCCACGATCTCCCTCTGAAGCACTTCATTGGAAATGGCAAACCCGCTGTAATTGGACTTATCGAGGGTTATAAGAACTCTCCTCACATTTACAAAAGGGGGTTCTGGCCTCATGAACGCCTCTTTACTAAAGACCCGGATCCATTTACTCGGCTAACTAGAGGCCCGGATGAGGATGACCTAAAATCTTCTCCATCATTAAACTCAATGAGCAAGTCATATCTCTCGGGATCCAGCGAACTTGAAAAGGCCGAACAGACGCAAAAGAAACGTTTCCCATGGGTCCTGCAGCGACTTGAACGCAGTGTAAACCGAATCGATATGGACAAGATCGAGACAACAGACCTTCTTACTGTCTCCCTCGCCAACAGCCTTCAAAGGTACAATGATTTCAAGGGAATCAACAACACAGTCATCGTTTACGGTGGCAAGAGGATTACAAACCAAACAGTGCTAGACACTGTCCAAAAGGCAATTGAACATGGTAAACCTTTCCATGTCTCCGACGAGAGCTTGGGGGGTGTCGTGAACAACCGGAAACGCAAATCTGCGGCCATTCTCTATCGCCACCGAGGTCTTTTGAAAGCGAGATGGGCACCAGAGTCTCAAGCCCTTCGATTTGATACGGATATCACGGAAGCACACTGCGAGAATCAAAATGTCATGTCCCAGTCGTTATACAATGCTTTGCTGCCCAAGATTTTCAGTGGTCGCAAATGGAAGGTCTCTAAAGACTTTCTCAGCCCCAGAGAAAAGGCCTCTAGACTTTGTAAGAGTATTCACATTCGGTTGAGGATGGCAGGTGGTAAACTGGAAGGGGTGAAAGCCAAGAAGGGTGAGATTGTGGATTTTGCGAAGTTTGGTTCCAGTAATATCTAGAGAGCTTTGACTGTTTTCTCCAGTTTAAGGCTTTGATACAATTACGACAGATGTGATACAAAGTCATTTCGCCACCAGAAGGGGTTTATTTGTACAATAGATTGGGTGCTAATGGATCTGCGCTGAATCAATCTTCTTGGAATATCATAGCAAGATCCGGCGCATGAGAAAGGTTCACCTCTATAATAATAGTGAAGCTCCATCTAAGGTAAATACCTAAGCAGGATCGAGATGAATGCAATCCTCAGCTGCAGCTAGTATGACATCGCCAAAGGTCTGTGAAGGAAGGTGAATATGTGCGGAGAAAGGCCAGGGAAGAGAAAGGTTTCGATCCGAATACGCTGCTAAAAACACAGAGCAGACAGTTTAAGTGCACTAAGAATCAACACCAAGTCAGCAAGTATTAAATCCCAAATTTGGGCAACTATTGTGCTTACGTTGTAGTAGGGAAGCTCTGTCTTCCAGTAGTAGGACTTGCAGCCGCCATTGGTGTTAGTGACACACTGAAGTCACATGAAAGTTAGTATCATCCCAGTAGAGAATTTTGAGGGCTAACTTACACCCCATCCTCCACTGCTGCCATACTGGCCCGTGTTCCAGGTCAACTTTTGGTTAGAATAGCAGGGGCTTGCAGCCTGTCTCGCTTCGATAGGGGCAGCTGCATCGGCGGAGGCGGCAGTCGCAGAAGCTGCGAGAGAGGCAAAAGCGAGGATTGCGTTTAGGAATTGCATCGTTGGGAATTGAATGTTGGGTCGTATGAATGTGTTTTGGTCGGGCAAGATATTCAGCTGGGTGTGTTAACAAACTGGGAATGAACGTCAATTAATATACAGTTGAGTTCAGTTGATTAGACAGCGCCGAACTCGGGAGGTGAATAGAAGTCCGAATCTCGTCAGGAATGCGAAGAAAGTCTAAATAATGAGCCTCATCTCCCAGTTTCACATAGGGGGCGAGATCCATTCTCTTTACGGGAGGCTCGGGTTACCAAGGCACCGAAGGACTCTCTTCCGTGGTTGGATTGATTGTGAACAATAGCCAACGCTTGGACTGCCCTTCGGCGATTGGATGAGATAACGCAGAGAGGCAAGGGTATGGCAAGCGCGGGAAGTGAAGGCACTATTGACGACGTGGGCCGGTGTGGGAATGGCGGCGTTGGCAGGCGTGGAAGGTCCTCGCTCCAGTACATGTAGTTTTGCCAGAGACGATGGCCTTAGCGTCCACAGCGGCTTGTATTGTTTTGCAGGTCTTGCACTGCTACATGTATTGACTCTGGTCAAAGGGGGACGAATCGCCTGCTTCAATGGGTCTAAATCCATCCCACCGGGAATTGGCGTCCCATGGATATATAGATCGTGTCATGCGAATGAAAGGGACGAGTCAGTACCGCCGGTCATCTTGCCCTCCGCAGCCTCTATCAAATAGTTACTAAAGTGGATAAAGGCAGACAACTTGAAGGTTGTTTTTCCTAGTACTGATTGTGAATGGCGGCCATATCAGGAGATGAAACAAGGGAAAGAAATTATTACACTACGCACGTGTTGACAGACTCGCGTCCACATTTTAATATATGCTACTGCATAAACAGTTACCAGTACCAGCATTCTGTGTAGTACCCCCATGTGGCGTCGGGAAGAGCCGTAAGGTATGGATGGGTAAGGTAAGTCTTTAACAGGGTAACTTCAGATTGAAATCTCACCTCGGAATGGATTTGGCTTCGCGTTTCTGAGGTCAGTAAATATCGTGGCTCGTCGACTTGTTCTATCGTCCTGGCGGTGCCTTACAGACGTGCTTCGACTTCAACGGGAGAGTATTATTACGCGAGGTTTGCTGTCCGGGCAGATACCTCTAGCTAACCGGGCGGGTAATAGGTATAGACGATGTCAGGGACGACGACGACGACAGCAACAGCAATAGCAACGATAAGGTAGGGACAGAGAGATGGGTAGGATAAAGACGACAAGACCAGCAGGGACGATTGTAGTAGAGATATTTCTTCCCTTCTAACTTTTCTTCCGCAGTTAAACCTTATAAACTATTACACCTAATACGGGTGGTTGACTGCGCGGTTAGCTAGAAGTATCCGCTTAGATAGCAACACTCTATAACGCAACTGCGGTATTGAGTTCGAATTCTCCTGTTAAAGTACGATAATCTAAATTTGAGAAGAAACTAGTTGGGTAATAACTACCTTCAGAGTTCACAACAAGGGCATGGTATAGGGGCAATTATTTATATGATAGATAACATTAAGAACTGGAGTCTAATCAATTCCATCATGATACTAATCTTGATAATACGTTGAAGACAAATGAAATCTATAATCGACAGCGACCGCCCTGGTATCTCAAACTAAGCCATCAACGCCGATATCCCCAATTCCACAAACGAGTGTTGTCCGTCATAGTCTCTCAGCGACCGCCGTTGACCTTCTTGCCCTGCTGCTCAGCCTGCATGGCGTTCATGCCCGCGTTGAGCTTACCAAACTGCCACTCCGGTAGGGTAATGCCAGTCTGCTCGTTGATGGTCGTCATCAGAGGCGGCAGCATCTGGTAAATGTTCCTCATCGTGTCGACCCCAGAGTTGCCGCCACCCTCGCCTGACTGAGACCCCGTGTTCCACACGCTGATCTTGGGCTCCAGACCGCGAATGGCCGAGGCGTTCGCCTTCGCCAGCTCGACGTAGGTGCCCTTCTCGATCATAAGGTACTGCATCAGACCCGCCGGGCCGCCGAAGGCCTGGGCCATCTTGCCGTACGCGTCCGCCATCGCGGACAGACCCTCGGCCTTCTTGAGCGACACCGCGAGGTCCGCGTCGGCCGCCAGCTGCGTCGCGTACTGCGCCGCCTCGGCGTCGAGCTTGTTCTTCTCGAACCGCGCCTTGGCATCCGCCTCGATCCCGTACGCGCCGGCCTCCGCCTCGCGCTTGTTCTTCTCCGCGCGCGCCCGCGCGTCCGCCTCGACGGCGTACGCCTCCGCATCCGTCTGCTGCTGCCGCGCCTCGCGCTCAATCGTCGCCTTGACGACGTCCCGCGCGCGCAGGCGCTCGATCTCCGCCGCCGCGCGCTTCACCTCGACCTCCTTCTTCAGGTCCTCGTCCTTGCTCTCGAGCGCGCGCTGCGCCTGCACGCGGGCAATGTCGACGTCGCGCGTCAGCGACGCCTGGCGCGTGTCGAGGTTCGCCTCGGCGGTGGCGCGCTCAATGTCGCGCTCCGTCTTCTGCACGGCGGTCTCGGCGTTGATCTTGGCAATCTCGCGGTCCTGCTCGCCCTTGCGCTGGGCCTCGCCGACGTTTCCGCGCAGCTGCGCCTCGGCGACGTCGATGCGGGCCTGGTTGGTCGCGCCCTCGTGGGCCTTGCGCGAGAGCGACTCGAAGTAGATGCTGTTGGGCGCGTCCTTGAGCTCCTTAACGTTGGCGTTGTAGATGACGAGGCCGAACTGGGAGAGCTCGGACTGGATGTTCTTGAAGATGCGGCGCTTGAAGACCTCGCGCTCGGTGAAGATCTCCTCCATGGTCATGCTGGAGACGAGCACGCGCACCTCGCCCTCGATGACGCCCTTGACGATGTTCTCGAGGTGCAGCATGGAGCCGCCCTTCTTGTCGGCGGCCTCGGCGAGGAGCATGGCGTACTTCATGAGGGCGTCGCCGCGGTCCTCGCGGGTGTTGGCGGGGATGGAGTCGTGGTCGTTGCTGTGGACGGAGCTGTCGTTGTTGTTGCTGTTGCTGCCGTGGTAGAGGTGCTGGGCGTTTGCGCCGCGGGAGTTGACGTCCGGGCCGACGGTGAAGACAACGGGCAGCAGGAATTGCAGCTTCTCCTTGGTCATGGCTTGCAGGCTCATGGCATAGTCGTGAGGCTGGACGGAGAAGCGCATGCAGCGCTGGAAGGGCCAGACCCACGTTGCCTTTGTGATCTTGACCGTCTTCACGGACATACCCGTGATGGCCAAGTACTCATCGGGGGCTGCGATTCTGTACGACATTTTGGCGGTGTTTGTTTGTGTTTTGATAGATGAGGATGGGGTATGAAAGATGAGGAATGATTAAGTAATTGCTTTGCTGGCTGAGATTAAAGGGAGAAGGTTGGGGGTGCAACTGATGTTATATAGATAGTTGTCGTTGAGGTCTATCGGAGAACACGAAGAGTAAGGGTGGCGGGGTGACGAGAAGGTTTACTTATGCTTTGGATGAGCCGATGAGGTGTTGGTGGCGTTGGTTCTAACACGGAGTGATTTACAACCCTTGATAACGAAGGAGGGTATGTTGGGGTATCTCAGGATAATGCTACACTTGTGTGACACAAAAGAGCAAACATTTTAGACGGCTCTCCTCCTTTTTATGTATGCTCGGTCTATTCGCGTTTCTGATATGTCAACGTTTAGGAGTCATAGGCACGACGGCAGATCGCAAGGCATTCTTGCAGGAGCGAAAGCCAATCGTTGAGCCTCGTGTAACACTACCAAGGGCCATGCCGAAGAGGGGAAAGCAGCAAACGGCGCGTAGGAGCTATCCAAGCGGTTGTGTGGCGGAGCCCAGGAAGAGCTGAAATGGCCTTGGTATGTCACTTGGAATGCGCCCAAGGTATGAAGATGAATAGACTATGCTAGACAACCCCTCTTCTTCGCTCTATCGAGGTCACGTTATCTTTTCCGGCCACCTCCGAACTCATGAATTATTTTCAGAAGCTCCTGTAGATTCATGGTATTCATCACCCCAAAAACTACTTCATGTCATCAGTGGCGCCTAGAGTAAGTCATATGATCCTGGTCCAAGCTCCCTTCGCCTTCCAGAAGCCTTCCTAAACGGCTGCCTAGTGGCTTGGGGTGTGGGTCTGCGGGGGGATAAGACGGCGATCATTCCGCCCGACTCACACTTCCAGGGCACGTTGATGTATTCTCCCATTGAGGCCCGCAACATAGGATCATACTTCGATGAACCGCTGCTTTCATGTAGATGAGCATCTCAGCCTCAAAATCAGGGTTCCGTGGTATAGACAGGGTCTACCAGATAAGATTTTGCCCCATAGGAATATTCCATCGGCAATCACAGTCGCACTCATGGATCCGCAAGTTCCAATCCGCTCACCGAGGAACGCCACAGCTGAACAATCCCTATCAATTCCAGACTTACATCATGCCAAAGCACCTGCACTTCTGATCTCGCAGAGAAATCCCTCAAGCTAGACAGCATCACTCACGATAAATCACTCAGCTAAACTCCCAGATCAACATTCTTGGGCTCTCGCGTCTAACAGCACAACCCGACCCAATCGGTACCGAAGCCCGCATCCGGGGACCGAACCGGAGGCGGAGTCAGGGGTGGGCCTCAAAAACCGGTCACCTGTCTCCGGAATGCTGGAAGCGAAAAGGGGTCCCCGCGCTGGTTACACAGCAATCGGGCGACGCTAGTTCCAAGGAGGCACCTCAATCTGGCTCATTGCGCGAGTGGACTGGAACTGGAACTGGAACGGTGCATCAATCATACTCGTAGTCATCCTGGTGCCACAACTGTCCAATAAACCCCGACTTAGCGTGTTTGCCCAGACGCCCCGCCATAACCGGTCCATGTCGCACAATCCCCCAGGGACAGTCAGGATCAACGGCACAGCAAACCCAAGGCTCGGTCGGTCGGCTACGAGCTGAGGGGGCGCAGCCTCACGCCATCTTCTTAGTCTCCGGCCACCGCATTTCCCTCATTTCCATTGCCCAGCGCACCTCATTCTTCACCAAACGACCCTGATAGAGTCGGAGAAATCATTTAGATCGTCCGGACCCAGCCTCATAAAGTATAATTCCCGCTCATCGCCGTCGGCCGAGTTCGCACTCACGTGAACACTCTGTCCTCGGAGGCGAAATAATCCTATTGTGGCTGCATGCAAGTTCATCCTGTGATAGGACGAGGCATACTGGGTGGCGTTTTCCCACTGGGGCTGACACAAGGCAGCTCATCTCGTGATCTCCATCCATTCATGAACAACCTCTCTGGCGTTCTTCACCAACCAGTTATCGTTCTTTTGTCACACAGCGATATTACCAGGCATCTACAGCCCATCAAGGCTTGAAACGCAAAGATCGCGTATCCTTGCCTTTCCCAATCATTGTCAGATCAACAGCAACTTGACACCATCATCACCAAGTCATCAAACCAAGCATCAACACCACATCATCAATAGCCTCACCCAACCAAACATCCTCAATAACCTTACCTACTTACCTATCGTCAACCGCTCACCACCAGCAACAACCTACCCAACAACAATCAAAAATGTCTAAACAACCACCCTCCTACGACCTCGACAACGACCCCTCCGACCCTCCCCCCTCCTACACATCCACCCTCACCTCCCCCTCCTCATTCTCACAACAACTCCCCCAAACCCTCTCCTCCCTAACCTCCCTCCTCCGCACAACACAAGCCCAACAATCCGCCCTCGCCTCCCACAAAACAACAAACCTCCTGCCCCTCCTCATCCCGCACCTCGCCGCCCTCCGCCCACCCCGCGCTACCGCCCCCACCCCGCCC
>JAQIUT010000294.1:0-63627 GCA_028654355.1 Colletotrichum sp. SAR 10_99
TGTGCTTTTCCTTTTCCCGTAAACCTCCCCAACCCCCCCATAAAAAAAAATTATTCCTTAACCACCAACCAACCCCCGGGTGTTTTAAATAAAAAAAAAAAAAAAAAACGACACCCCAGGATTACCGGTGCGGCGCATCCAATAACGGATCCTTGAAACAACAGTAAAGAGAGACATCGCCTCTTACATATACTTTTCCCCAGGGCCCAATGATACTGATAAGCCAGGCTTATCTCATCCTTGCCTTCATCGTCACTTGAGCCCACCCGATATCGATCCATCCAAAAGCAAGCCGTCCAATCCCAGGAATTGCATCTGGCCCCAAATTCGGCCCTGCATCCGCACCCCAAAAACAAAAACCACCACCATCATTTCCATCACCAAAAACGGGCGCAAATCAACCCATCTTGCCCACTCTCGCAGCGCCGCTTTATCTCTATCTCTATCGGCCGCCCAAATCCCCGACCACCACCAACTCGAAATCCTGCAACCTAACCCACCCCCGATTTCTAACATAGCACCAGAGGGTATTCTAGCGTCCCCGTTTACAATTCCCGTTGCTGCTTATCTCGTACCTCTTCGCCTCGCGCAACACCTTGGGTTACTTTCTTGCACCTTACACAATCCTCGCGTGGTCTTTGTTCCACCGTTCTCCAACTCGACCTAGCCTCGACCCCAGCCCCCGTCAGTCACGTCAACCCTCGCAATCGCACCCGGTCGACGTCCGTCCGCCGTTCTCGCTCAGTCCGTCTTCGCTCTACCAAGCTTCCACAGCAGGACCCTTATCTCGACCGGCCTCGGCCTGCCGTACGGGGTAGCGTTATCTCAGAGAGAGACAGAATCCTACAGGTCTTCCCGTGTTGGCCAATCTGCTGCTTTGTGTTACGGCACAGGCTCGCCCGCCACATTTCAGTGAGAGTAAGAGTGAGTGAGTGAGAGAGAGAGAGAGAGAGAGGGCAAGGGCACATTGAATCGGCCGCCAGCCAATCCTATCTGGCGGATCGTGTCGTGCATCTCGTGCTACGTACTCGTTTCTGGCCTCAACTCAACCAAAGAGAATCTATTGCTGTCGACCTCTGGTGGCGGCCCCAAGACCACTCCCACCAGGCACATTACATCACTTGCATCTCGTCTGCCGCCGCGCCGTGGGGCTCCAGTCGACGTGCCCAGCTTTCATCCCGGCCAAGTGTGCCAGCCTTCTTGCCCGTCTGGCATTCAGGCAAGCCTATCGTCCTATCACCGCCGTCACATCTCCGGAAAACCAGGAGAGCAGTAACTCACACCCGCCTCAACCACCCCCCCAAATCTCGTTCTCCAGGCCAGACCAGGGCCGGGGCCCCGTCTTGACGAACCGGGTCCGTCCGCCCGTCTTTCTCCCCTGCGTCGGCCCAGCCCTGTCCGTATATACATAGCTTTCTTCTACTGCCACGCCTGCTACCTACCCATCATGTCAAACCCAAGTGCCGTCGTCAGGACGGCTCCCATCGCCATTGCTCCAAAGCCTCCCCGCCGCCAGAACTCTTATCTCCAGGACAGCTTCACGAACCTCGATATCCTCCGCGGCAGCATGCCTGGTCGGGAAATCACCGAGTCTGTCGGCTCATACACCACGCGTTCTCTCAGCCCGTGCGAATCGTGTCAACGTTCTAGGGTCAGGTGTATTGTCAGCGAAGACGACGACAGCTGCATACCCTGCCAAGCTAGCGGCTCAGACTGCTCCCTGCTCAACAGCCCTCAGCCGAGGAAACGAAAGCTGAACGGCGACTTTGACGACCCCATTGGTAAAAGAAGGTCAGTCCCAATTGCCTCTCACATCATTCGTCTAGTTTCTCTTTCCCTCCCCTCTCCTCCCGCTCCTCCTCCTCCTCCTCCTAACTCCTGCTGTCCCCCCCGCGCGCGTGTGGCCTTAATACTGGCACTGCTTCCTCCTCCCCGCTAGCTTGGGTCGCTTCCCCTTGTCATTTCTTCTTTTCTGCGCCCGTTGGATGTTTCTTGGGCTGCCATGGGGGCGCGCCGCAGCCAAGGGGGTCACGTCTGATAACGAACCTTAATCTCTGACACGTGATTGGTCCAACAGCTCGCCCATCAGGACCGATATCAGAAGGCGAAGGCAACACCAACCCAGCCTTTCCAGTACTACCGGCAGCAGCTCCTTCATTGAAGACATGGCGAACGTCGGAGGCCCAACTCTGCTCAAGCGGACGCTGGGTCTCCAAAACGACCGGTACAGCCAGTACATCGGTCCGACCACCGACTTTGAGCCTTCTCTCATCAACCTCTCACCATTTGATCCCCATGACGAGAGTCTTCTGGCCCGCGGCACCCTCCGCAAGGTCAGCGACGATGACACCTTTCTACTATTGCCTGACTTCAACACCCCTGGCCACGAGCACGTTTTGGAGGATGTCGAGGCCATAGAGGGCCTCGTGCGGCCCCATGGTCGCAAGCTTGTCGACCTCTACTTCCGCATCGTTCATCCCGCATTTCCGATCATCCAAAAAACCGTCTTCCTGGAAAAGTACGAGCGCAGCTATCGCGAATTTTCTCCTTGTTTATTGGCAGCCGTCTACCTGTTTGCGATCAACTGGTGGGAGCACGATGAGGACCTGGCCCGACTACCGAAACCAAACATTTCCGACATGGAGCGGCTGATCCGGACGACACTCGCCGACGCCATGTACAGGCCGAAACTGTCCACCATCCAGGCTGGCCTTCTGCTGTCCCAGCGACCCGAGGGCGACCAGTGGGCTCCGACAGCCCAGTTGGTCGCCATCGCCCAGGAACTTGGCCTGCACCTCGACTGCACGAACTGGAAGATACCTCCTTGGGAGAAGGGGCTGCGAAAGCGCCTCGCATGGGCTTTGTATATGCAGGATAAATGGGGATCTCTCGTTCACGGCCGTCCATCGCACATCTTCTCCTCAAACTGGGGCGTGCAACCGCTGACACAACATGATTTCCCCGACGTCGAGTGGGACGAGAACGATGTGGAGGAGAAATTGGAAATCGAGCGTGGCCGAACTCTGTTCGGTCAAATGGTTCAGCTGTCGCAAGTCCTTGCCGAGATTCTCGATACCTTCTTCACATTACAAGCCCAGCAGACCATCACGAATGCAGGCGGACAAGGCACCCACCTGATTTTGTCCATGGCCAAGCCGATACAGCTGAAGCTGAAAGAATGGTACGCCAGCTTGCCCGCGACGATCCGTATGGACAACTCGTACACCACCAACACAGTCCCATCGAATCGTCTGTCGAGTATCGGCTACCTCCATCTCGCCTACTTCGCCACCGAAATCACCCTCCATCGTCGCATTATTCGGTCACTGGAGGCCACCGGCGCGGCCGTCGACCAGTACGTACAGCATATATGCCGCAGCGCAGCCAAGGCTCGTCTCATTTCTGCCATGGACTTTGTCAACCGCCTGAACTCATCTCACTTGCGCTCGTTCTGGTACTTTGCTTCCAAGACCAACTTTGCCCTCATTGGCACTTTTGGCTCCCTCCTTTGGGCAACATCCCCAGGGAGGGAAGAGGCTGATTGGTACCGCCGACGCTTGGGAGAATACCGTTGGACGCTCTCCGTCAGCTCCAAGCCTGGTGAAGGCAGAGGACTGACCAACTTCGCCATGACGATGCTCGATATTTCGACCGGTCTGCTTAAGAAGCTCCCCGAGAAGCCATCGATGAGCCGCAGTGGGAGCGTCGTCGACATGGGGCCTGGAGGCATCAGCAGTAGCTTTGGGAGCAATGGGATCCTAGCACTCGGTCAGAGTGCGCCTCCTACCATGACTTTCGGAAACTTCAGCGGGTTGCCGAGTGCCGACGTTAGCAACGCCCAGAGCCCTCGTAGTCCCAGCGCGGACAGCAGCGACGACGAGATGTATGAGACCTTTGCCCCGACGGCAGGCATGGCCAACATGGCCGATTGACGGTTGCAGCAGCTCCGCTCGGAGCTGCAAGTTGGAATATAATGACACTATGACGAAACGAGACGCTCACTTGAGCAAGCATACCCTCGAGAGAAGCATACCCTATAAGAGATGCTTCCTGTCGTTTTGCGCTTTCTGTGGGAGGATCAAACTTTTTCGTTATTTGGGTAAAAGGGGGAAGTGCATAATGATCTGCGGGATACCACCGGGTGCTAGGGCGGCGGACAACAACCCAAGAGGGGGTTCAGAGGAGGGGATGATGATATTGGCCGCCGCCTCTGGCTCCTCCCATCTTTATGACATTTGGACTTTGATTTGGATCGACGACGCAACGGGAACGAAACGCTATCAGCGGTGCCGGCGCAATTCTGGGGGGTTTATACCGTCCGTCATTTTTGAGCGGGGTAGAAAATAGCATCGTCTTTGGATGTTGAGCGATCCATACTTAGCATAGATTGAGATTTGGATGTGAAATGATATACCTTGATGTCCTGCTTTGGCTTATAGACCTTCATGGCTCCGGTTCCCTTAACTATTGCTGTTGGATGTTTGTCAGTGACTGGCGAAGTAACGCTTTACGTAGACAGCAACCAACGATTTACAACTGATTGTTTCCCTGGCGTTTTCGTATTGGTGGGTGAAGCCATGAGGTGTCGCAGGAAAATCACTAGAGCCCCGGTCATGTCTAGAATATTGCTGTCCTTTACCACTCAGACACTGAAATAATAACGGAAAACAGTATTGCAATCGAGTTTAGTAGCTGCTGAGGCTGAGGTGGGTTTTGCTCTTCTGTTAAGCGACAACCCTGCCTTCGAGTAAGCAGGTGCTTAAGTCAACGATAATTCAGACCGACAAAAGGGATTTCTCCCGGTACGGGACTCGAACCCGTAACCCCTGGGTTTCAGTACTTCCTAAAAGTCCAGAATGCTAACCATTGCGCCAACCGAGAAGCCGTGAAGGTGTGTGCTTGTTGACGTCAATGGGCGAGCAAGCAGCTGACACGGGTAGGAGCGTGGCCGTTGGGTGTTCGGGTGAATGAAACTGGTGGTCAGGAAGGTGAGTTTACGAGGCAGGTTCTCTGTTACCAAAGTGGAGTCGCCCAAGCTCAGATGAGATCGTACCGCGCGGCGAAAGTGAACCTTTCGAGTCTGGGCTGGACGAGAAAGGATTCGACAATAGCCTAATACCCTTCCAGGTTTCCGGACGGAGTTTATTGCTATGACGAAGACTGACAGGACGGATGGGTTGTGTCTGGCGAGACTGCCACTGTCAAGTCAATGAAAAAGTCAAGACACTCGATCTCGTTGTGCTTCTCACAGACTCAGGAAATACTGATGTTCTCCTATTCTGCAGCCGTGTTTCTTGGGCTCATGATTGAAGAAGCTCTAGGTTTGGTACTCCTGATTGTTTCAGACTGTTGATTGCTGCTCTGGGGAAGCTGGCCGACCATCGAGAGGCAGCTCTACTTCATCTTGAATGATTCACGTCTTTTGATGACGAAAATACTGGTGTAAGTCGATGACGGGATGGCATCGTTGATGCGTGCGGGAAGATTGGACGACGAACAATGGTGAAGTAATCTCGCCAGGGATTGTTGAAGAGCACGAGCGGCTTGAAGTTTCAAGAGCACGGTATGTGCGGAAGGGTCAGCTCAAGAGTCTGGATACAGAGTCGTGGTGGGTTGGGCCGCCTCATGTATCCAGCCTCCAGCCAAAGCACGCAATCGATGGTGACAATTGCCCATCAGCCTCGCCTTCGACCAACCGTTACACGGCATTCATCCTTTAAAGCGGCAATCGTCGGCTCAATTCAAGTTATTGGTTGATATTGAGCAAGAGGCATAATGAAATGCCATCCAATACGTATTGAAGCTGATGCCTTGCTGAATGGCGGTAACCGTGCATATCGACAAACGACAACAGTACGACACCCGGACATGCAATAGTAAGGGTCTGACAGTATAATCCTGTGGCAAATGTACCATTGTATTACTATGCGTTTACACAGGCGAGAGCCGGCTTCTACTGGACCAGTCCGTGGGAGGCAAGCGACAATTAAGGGAAGAAATGAAGTAAGGTCCTCGGGGCGATACGTACTGTTTCAATCCTCATTACATAAGCAAATTGCCCCGCGGCGTGCCAGTGACTCCCCACCATGTCCGACGCAGTTGAACAATCTCCATCATCGTCATCATCAAGGCAACCAGAGACCACCACGACCTCGAGCCGTCGCAAACCCACTCCGCCAATGCGCGACGCATAACCACACATCAGCGCCCTCACGGAGACATCTATCCAAGATGCAGGGTTTCAACATGGGACGCTACGTCCCGCCCGACGTCGAGGGCACGACGTCAGGCAACAAGCTCCACGGCAAACACGCCCTCGGCGCGCGCGCCTCCAAGCTGTCCTCCGGCATCCTCACCGTCCGCTTCGAGATGCCCTACGCCATCTGGTGCTCCACCTGCCCGAAGCCCACCATCATCGGCCAGGGCGTGCGCTTCAACGCCGAGAAGAAGCGGGTCGGCAGCTACTACTCGACGCCGATATGGCAGTTCCGCATGCGCCACGCCGACTGCGGCGGCGCCATCGAGATCAAGACCGACCCGAAGAGCACGGCGTACGTGGTCGTATCCGGCGCGAAGAAGCGGGACGTGGGCGAGGACGACACCGCGGCTGGCGCGGTGCCGAGGGAGGGCGCGATGGTGATAATGACGGACGAGGAGAGGCAGAAGCTGCGGAGCAACGCGTTTGCGAGCTTGGAGAAGACGATCGAGGACAGACAACAGCTCGCGCAGGCGACGGAGAGGATCGACGAGCTGGAGGACGTTTCGAAGCGGCAGTGGGACGACCCGTACTCCCGCAACAAGGCCCTGAGGCAAACGTTTCGGGTTGGGAGAAAGGAGCGCGAGAAGGAAGCTGCGGTGGGCGAGGCGCTCAAGGATAAAATGAGTCTGGGCATCGATCTCGTGCCCGCGACGGAAGAAGATGCGCAACGGGCGGCACTGGTGGACTTCGCACCCGACGATGATGCCACAAGAGTCGGCAAAGCATTGGCGAAGCCCTTGTTTCGCTCTGCGGGCAGCTCCAGGAAAGTACAGGTCGAAGCTCCAAAGGGCACGCCAAAAGCGGAGCTGTTGGCGTCAAAGAGAAGGCATCATATTGTCTCGGAGATTGTAGGCAATACACGCATGTCGCAAGACCCCTTCCTGCTAGATGCGCGGACGGAGCGGACACCACCGAGGATACCCGGTCTGAAGAGGAAACGGGACGTAAAAGCTGAGGATCCAAAAACGATTGAAGACGGGTCGAAGTTGCTGCCTTGCAAAGCGCTAGTGACCTACGATTCAGACTCGGGTTGAGGCAAACCCCTCAAGTTTTATGACATGGCGTTGTGAGAGAAGCACACTTTTTGATACCCAGGGACTTTAAGTATTGTCTATATGTGGTTCGGGATGAGCGATGCATCATGACATTATTTGACTCATCGCGTGCCTTCTACACAAAAAAATAAAAATAAAAATAAAAATAAGTGAAACTGGTTGGCTTGCCGCGCAATGCTGGCCACTTTATTTGAATAGCACAGTCGCTGTGCAGATACACAATTACCCCAGACCTTCTGAGCCACGGTACTTCTGACGGCTAGTTTCGATCAGCATATAATCATTGGCAACTATGGGAGGCCCCTGAAGGAATGGACCGTATTGATCGAATGTCGACCAAAGATTCAATCCGGGGTAACAATGAGCATGCCCCAGTCTCTGTCGGCCAACCATTGTCGTCTTCTCGAGGCATGTCTCGTAATTCAGCTCGTCCTGTGTTGTTGCAAACTCCGAAAATGATTCCATACATGCCTTCCCTATCCATAAACGCAAAGAAAATGTTCCCAGCCGCTAACCCCTGGACGTAGAGGTGTTGCAAAGAGCGGGAGTACAGAATGCAAGACCAATCGAGCCCGGGGAATATAACTGTCCATCGACGCCAGTTCCATGAATGCTTCTAACAGATTTCTCGAAGGTCGTTGCGTTCATACGTCGTCGAGGCGGCCGGCGGGCTCCTCGTCGTCATCCCCAAAACTGCCAACTGAGGACATGGCGTCGTCGGATTCGCTTTCGCCATCCTTCTCGTCGGCGGCATCTTTGCTCGCGTACTTTTGCACATACTCTGCACTATTGTCAGTGACAACTGCTGTCAAGCTGCGTGCGCCTACCTGCGCTGGTCTTACGCACCCTTTACTTTGGCGTCATAGCTCTTGGGTTCCCTGATCATCAAGGCGGCCGCCTCGCCATTCAGGGGGTCTGTCGGGTTCGGGTATCGCAAAAGCTGGGGAAGAAAGACCTCGAAAATGTTGATCATGTCGAACATGGGCGACCAGGTCTGGTTAATGACGTCCAAGCAGACGGATCCCGACCTATACAGTATCCCCCATCAGTTCCTCGCTCCGGATGCAACCCAGGACGTTTTCCGTCTCTTATGAAAGTTCCCATGACTCACAGCTCGTCGATGTTTGGGTGGAAGATACGGTTTACGAAGCCGATGCTAGGCGACTTGTATGGGTATTGATCGGGGAGCTCGACGTGGACCTTCCAGACGCCGCCTTCGAACGGTGCTACGGTTGATTAGCTTGACTACGCACTGTCTGGAAATTGTGCGTACTGACTCTCGGCGGGGCCCTTGAAGCGAACGTAGAACTCTTGCCTGGGTCGGTGTCGTTAGAATGGAAGTCGTTGGGCATGGGGTTCGGTCCTTACACTGCAACGTTGTCAGCTGACCCAAAGCCTTGGGTATCTTGGTGAACGGAATGCAAGCTTACTGTTGTCATTCACCAAAGTGACTTCATAGTCACTCATCAACCTGCATATGTCAGTCCAAGCAAAAGGGGCCGTGGATTCGCGAGCCGCACATCCTAGGCCATGTTAGCAAAGTAGCATCATCGTGGCGTGATCTTGGGCGATTCACTTCATGACCTAACAAACAAAAGGAAATGTTAGTCTTCTGGTATCCTCTGAGGCCCAAGAAAACGGCAGCAAGGCAGACTCACATCAGTCTCGATTCTTCTGCGTGGGCTACTCATGATGAGGGTTGCGCGGGGGGTTCGGACGATGGCAGGAAAGCAACGGCGGGCGGAAGTGGACTGGATAGCTAGTTGGACGTTAAGTTTGGAACAGTATGTCTGTTGAATCGAGTTGCTGCTTAGACTCGGATGGGCTTGAATTTCTACAAAAAGCGCGATCGTGTTGGCTGAATCGAGAGAAAGGAGATGTTGGTTGTTGTAAAGAGGGGAGAAGTTGGCTCGGGTTCCTGACGCCAAGTCACGCGCGATGATGATGTGGGCGATCCCGGACCACAGCTGATAAGTGCCACGATAAGGAAGGTGGTCCCGAGGATTAAGCGGATAGATTTAGCGTGGCATCTTGACCCCAACGCTATGCTATCACCTATCTTCAAATCCACCTTGCCTACCTGGGGAAGGTAGACAATGCGAACTTTCATAGTCGCAAAGACCAACAATACCATGCGGTGCAAGGTAGTGCTGGCGCGTGAGAGGCTGGGTATTCCGGCCATTGCTCAGTAGAGTACACGTAGCCCGGGCCGTATTTGCTGGCAAGTAGACGGTGGACTCAAAGCATCGTCCTCATGGCCAGCAAGGCCCTGGATCAATTTGGTATGAGAGACTCAGATGATGCAACCGATGGCGCTCCGGCAAACGGCAACAGCAAGAGTCAGGGCCGTTCCGTGCAGGTTCGCCGCCGCGAGTACATAGTATGTATGTTCGGGGCAGGCCTGCAGGGAACAGCCTGCTGAAGCAGAGCAACAATAGGATTGGAGGCGAAAATTGAAGACAAGGCAACGTTGTCACTGAGTTGTAAGCAGACACCGTAATCGCATCCATTTTGAGATTCTCGCATCGCTTGGGGCATTCCTTCCTTGGAGATGTTTGCTTGCCATGAGCGGTGTCGGCTGGTGCAGTTCTGCGATGACCGCGTCCAGCGGCAGGCCAGATATTACGCAGTCAGAGACTATGTCTATCCCCTAGTATTCTCTATCATCAGGGCCAAAGGAAAACTTGGGGGCTAGGCGCAAAAACTTAGCTACTGCCGCCGTTGCGGAGGACCGAGACCAGATCCGCCGGGCCCGAGGCTATTTTGCCTCGGTCTTGGCTGAGCGCAACGCCATGTACTGTTGAGCAGCACAGCCGTGAAGTACACCTAATACCTACGCTGTAGACACCAGCACAGGAGGCCCTGAAGCCCCCTGTAAGAGCGCGGCATCCGCTCACTAATCCTGCCCACCTCATCCCAAGGACGTGGAGGTACATCCGAGCAAACGGCACTTTGTCAGTTGTAGGGAGGGGAGGGGCCGTGCCTCGGCGCACCCAATGGCGGGGGTACGTTGCGGTGGACCGGACCCCGTTTCTGGGGTCTTTCCAGCGTTCCACGGGCGTCGTCCAGCGGCCATGTTGCCCCCACTTTTCTTCCCTTTGAGGCGGCGTGAACGAAACACCACCGGGATTTTTTGGAGATACTCAATTCTACGCAGCAAAAACCATCATGACTTGGATAATAAAACTTGCGCTGCGCCCAAACACCGCCATCCAAAACTTTTCTTCCTCCATACCATACCGCGAGAACAACCACTGATTTCGCAATTCATCGTTTGCACTTGTTTTTTCCGCGCGAAAACCTTACACTTTTGCATCTGCTTGCCCTTCAATAAAAAGGTACTTGTGATTACACATGTCTTCCCATATTATCCGAAGTACCTGTCTGAGGTCGTGTGCCTCTGCCCTGCGCAGCACGCGACCCTCGTCGGCAACCTTCCATATGCGGCCCGCTTATCCTGCCTTGCTGCAACAACCCCAGCCAAGGTACAGCTCGCACTCTCCTATGGGCACGCCTCCAGCAATCCCTAGAAAGAAGGTTACCGTCGCTACACTGCGCAACCTTCACAAGAAGCGTGAGCCCATCACAGTCATGACGGCGCATGACTTCCCCAGCGCCCACGTTGCAGACCATGCTGGCATGGAGATCATTCTCGTCGGTGACAGCCTTGCCATGGTTGCACTTGGCATGGAAGATACCAGCGAGGTTCTGGTTGAAGAGATGTTACTGCATTGTCGTTCTGTCGCAAGAGCCACCAAGTCCGCTTTTACCGTGAGTTGACCCTGGGATATCAAACACATGAACATCAGACTAATTCCAGTCATAGGTTGGCGATTTGCCTATGGGCAGTTATGAAATTGCCCCTGAACAGGCTCTGGAGACTGCCATCCGCTTCATCAAGGAAGGCAGAGTCCAGGGTGTCAAACTCGAGGGTGGAAAGGAGATGGCCCCTACCATTCGGAAGATCACCACTGCTGGCATTCCCGTACTTGCTCATGTTGGTTTGACACCACAGCGCCAAAACGCCCTCGGGGGGTTCAGAGTCCAGGGCAAGACTTCGGATGGCGCCATGAAGGTGCTCGAAGACGCACTTGCCGTGCAAGAAGCTGGCGCATTCGCAGTTGTCCTAGAGGCTGTTCCTGCAGAGGTTGCTGCGCTCGTCACAGAGAAGCTGGCCATCCCAACAATCGGCATCGGTGCCGGCAACGGCTGCTCTGGACAAGTCCTGGTGCAGGTCGACATGACAGGCAACTTCCCTCCCGGCCGTTTCTTGCCCAAGTTTGTCAAGAAGTATGGCGATGTTTGGGGCGAGAGTCTGAAGGCCATCGAAGCCTATCGCCACGACGTGAAGAGCAGACAATACCCTGGCCCTGAACATACTTATCCCATCCCCAAGGAAGAGCTTGAGGCGTTTTCCAGTACGCTAGAGAAGTTGTAGAAGGCTGTAACAGTCAGCCGTTGAAGCATTTGCATTGCATCGCGTTTGGGCTGCATTACCGGTGTTAGGGCTCGGTGGCTGAGGCATTTGCCGTCTTTTTTTCCCTTGAATATTTGATACCATTTAATAGAATAGTTGTAGTCAACCAAAGGCTGGGTTCATAGCGTATGAAATCACAAGCTGGCCTGTTGAGTCCTTGAAACACTGCTACACGATTAACATCAACAGTTCCGATGTGTGAAGTTGACGCGAGCAACGTACATTGTGTAGATTGCCGACGATCTCGTCGAGAGAGGGCGCAAAGGAGTCATTGACGTAACAAAAAATGTTCTCAGCGTCTCGGAGCTTCAATCGCTTGCGAAGGTACCAGATGACGGTGGAGAAGGTCTGAGTGGAGGATATCTTGGCTACGGCCATAGCGAGAGCGGGAGCGTTTCCCACGGGCTTGAACTTGACAACAACCTTCTCTGAGGCGTACTCGCCAGCACTGGCGAGTGCTGAGGCAACATCCCGCGGCTGAGCCGTCAAAATTGCTGAAGCGGACATGGTGAGCGGTATCTCCGGAGAGGCTGAGCGATCAGGAATTGTGGCCGGGGTTGGTGACGCCGAGTCTGACCTGGGAATACCAGGAGACGCAGGGCTATCCGCCATTTTCAGTGAACTAGCTGGCGTAATGCGGTGCTTTAGGACCTTGTGCCTGGGATTTGGGAGCCTCCTTGCGTGTCGGTCTTTGCTGTGGTCGAGCAAGGCGAGGGGAGTAAGATGTCAGGAAACGGCGATGAACACGAGGATGCACGTTGAAAGAGGCTGGCTTTTGTCAACGCATACTTCGTTGGTCATGCGAGTCACCCACCACTACGTGCCTACCTAGGTAGACACTTCAGGTGTGCCCGGGCAGTGTGTGTGGGGCGTCGCCAGGTGCCTTAGGTAAGTAACCCCTACCCCCTATTCCCCTACTTACCTTACCTAAGGCATGGAGGTAAGGTCGCTGTAGTCGGTGAATGGTCAGTGAGGTGACCTAATCCGACATCCACCTCACCTATCCCTACCTAAGGTACCTAAGGTAGGTAGGTACCTCACCTGAGCGCGGACAGCGGGGTCCAGGACAACGTCAATCGTTCAAGATACCTCCGTTATTTGAGCCCCTTTGCACCACAACTTCGACCTGACACATATCTAGGCTGCTTGTGAGGCGAAATATTACCGTCATGACATGAAATTGATGCCGCATCTCGTCGACTCACCGAGTGGCGCTGAAACACATTCTCCTTCATATCCTCACGGTACTTTCGGCCGCGACAGCTCACTCCGGTTTAGGTGGAAGATGTGCAAGTCATGGAAGGCGTTCCTGCTTGCTGCCTTACCTTGATAGGCACAGAAGGGAAGAAAACGACGAGGCAGTGGCCGGTGAGACCTGAGGTAAGGTAGGTTAGGGTACGGTAAGAACAGGTAAGGTAGGCACAATGCATATTACTCCTGCAGCCACGAGGTACCTTAGCTGCAGGAGTGACAACTTGGACGATCGGCCTTGACTGTTGCTTATTACCTCAAAAAACATCTCTATCGCCCTCCTAGCAGCCTTTTCCTCCTCCAAGTGCTCTTCTCTGCTATATTTACCCGTCGACTCCTATGCAGACCCTCCCTCGTGAGATACCGCCCTCTAATTCGGTCACACTCCCTCTTTGAGCTGCTCAGACGAAAGATCTAGTCCTCGCACAGTAGCCTCCATGCTATGGCATCAACACCATCCTCGGAATCCCCGCACGCTGCAAGCATGCAGAAGACGTTGAAGACCGTTCTCGATGTGACAAAAACAGGCCCCGAACTGGCATTAGATGGTGAGCAACTCGACATCGCCACAGTCGTTGCCGTTGCCCGTCACGGACTCGTGCCGCGCATAAAGGGCTACCCGCCTACCGAAGCAGACGAGACGGCCAATGGAGCTTACCGTAATAATGGGAGTTCGGATATCGGTCAGCGAATCGCCCAGAGTATCAAAGTTCTCGACCATCACATAGAAAACGGCTGGGTGGTGTATGGCGTGAACACGGGCTTTGGCGGCAGTGCAGACTCTCGAACGGAGCAGCTCAAGAAACTTCAGATATCTTTGCTCCAACACACCCAAAGTGCCGTCATTGCTGCTGCCGATCGAGACGATTCTCGAACCGACAAAGACGGGAAGTCTCACATCATCCCCCTAGCATGGGTGAAGGCAGCCATGGTTATCAGGGCCAACCAAAACCTGCGCGGCCATAGCGCAGTCCGAATAGAGGTCATTGATATGTTGCTGGGACTTCTCCGTCACGACGTCACGCCTCTAGTCCCTCTGAGAGGAACGATCTCGGCATCGGGAGACCTAATGCCTCTCTCATATATCGCCGGGACTCTGATCGGAGACCCCAACATCACGGTAAGAATCGGATCCGGGGTAAGCCGGAAGATCTTGTCCGCCCGTGATGCATTGAAGGAATGCGGCATCAGGCCTGTCGAATTGCAACCAAAGGAGGGCCTTGGCTTGATCAACGGGACCGCTCCTTCAGCTGCTCTGGCCAGCTTGGTCATTTACGAGGCCAATCAGCTTGCGATTCTTGCCCAAGCTCTCACAGCTTTTACTTCAGAGTGTCTAAGAGGCAATGTCGAGTGGGCAAATGAATTCATCCACAGAATTCGACCCCACGCTGGTCAGCTCGAAACAGCTTGCAACATCAGACAGTTTTTGAGATCTTCTGATTTCGTCATCGGACTAGAAACGAAGAAGAGGACAGGTCGAGGTCTCTGGCAAGATCGGTACTCTACAAGGACAGCACCGCAGTGGATTGGTCCTTACCTGGAAGACCTCATGCTGGCCCAGCGCCAAATCGAGGTTGAGCTCAACTCGACGTCGGACAACCCAGTAATTAATGTTGGTCCTGGGAATGATCCTTCTGACGGAGAGGTCTATTCAGGAGGCAATTTTCAAGCAGTTGCCATAACATCCGCGATGGACAAGACAAGGAACGCACTCCAAATGATTGGTCGAATGCTCTTCTCTCAGTGCTCTGAGTTGATCAACCCGGCGACGAACAACGGCCTCGACCCAAATCTTGTCTTTGGTGATCCCGACCAATCTTACACGATGAAGGGTATCGATGTCAACATGAGTGCCTACATGTCGGAACTGGCGTCTCTCGCACACCCAGTGTCTGCTCATGTTCATTCGGCCGAGATGCACAACCAAGGCATCAACTCTCTTGCCTTCCTGACAGGTCGGCGAACTATGGAGGCTGTGGATGTTCTTTCGCACATGTGCGCTGCTCATCTGTATGTATGCTGCCAAGCGATTGACCTCAGAGACTACCACGAGCGATTTCTCAGCTCTGTTGTCTTGTCCAAACGCCTAGACCGTGCTCGTTTCGGGCTGGACGAATCACAGCTCACGAGACTTATGAGTGGCCTCGACGAATTGTTAAGGGTTTGGTGGTACGAGGCGAACAAGGTCAGTCATTTACAGCGTTGCTCAGTGGTGGCCTCCAAATTCGCAGCACATACTTTGGATTTCATGGGTAAAGAGAAGATGCACGACGTCTCTCTCAGCGGCGTCTTGGATTGCCAAAGGGAATTCCAAGAGAGCATGGAAATGTGGCTTCTAGACCCATCCAATAATCCCAAGGTTAACCACCTGGGGATGAACAACGACAAGACTACAGCACATTTGGACGGACTTGGAGCAGGTTCGGCTGTGCTGTACGACATTGTGCGCGGAAGACTAGGAGTTTCCTTCCATCAGGGCCTCAGAGCGAAGCAAGAAAGCACGATCGGTTTAAACGTGTCTTTGGTGTACGAAGAGATTCGTCAAGGCTTCATAACACCAGCGCTGATGGGATGCCTCGGTAACAGCGCTGAAGAGAGCCCAGAGAACGGGATGAACACCCCCATCAGCAGTCATGACGGTGTTATTGGGACGCTCCGGATGGGCCATGGGATCCTAGGAATGTTTACGGAAGTTTCACGGATGCTGTAGATGTCGAGATTCCTCTCCATCAATGTGAAATAGAATTGTCCGAGATCGAAACGTCAACATAGCAAGCAACCAACCCTTGCTTTCCTGCAGTTGACTTCTTGGAAGTTTCCGAGTATTAGTGATGCGATGTTGCAAGTATGGGTAGGCTCTCTGGCAGGGAAAAGAAAGCGACTTCAAAAAGGTCGAACAAGCCTGTACGTACTTGACGCGACTCGAAGGAACAACTGCAGTCAAGAAGAATAATTCATAGAGCACTGTGACTTACAAAGAAGCCATGATCACATGGTCCAAAGGAACAAAACGCAAAAGGATTGTCCTCGGAGAGGCTCGAACTCTCGACCTTTGGATATCTCTGCCTGTGGCGGAGTCATATGAATAGTAATATGAGACCAACGCTCTACCGACTGAGCCACGAAGACTTGGATAGAATACTCGCACCAGTTTGATCACTATAAAGATTTTGCTACGCTTGGACCCACGTAAGAAGCGCCCTTGCATGCGGGCATCCGTGCGCCTGTCCTAAAATGGACAGGTGTGGAGGGGCGGCACGGTTCGGTGCGGGGCTTTCTTTCGAGGAACCTAGTGTTCGAGACGGGGTTGTGGTGCTGCTGGCTTTGATGTTTACATCGGCCTCATATAAGCGGCCTGCAGTATCATTTGTTTTGTATGCTACCTCTCCCCGCTTCGTATCCCCGGCCATTCGATCCAAGCAGCAGCAGACCGAACACTGTTCACGTTGTACTTTCCTTCCAACTACGCAGAAGCTGTCTGCCGTTCTCGAGCGTCTTCTCTTGTTGTGTGCTGCGCATCATTCATCTCACAACTCTTCCAGATGGACATAATGGGAAATGCTTTCAATTGCTCCAAAACGCCTCTGCCGTGACTGTGCGGCTCACAGCACAACCACAGCAGTCCTCGGCTTCCCAAACCAACAAGTGTTTCGTGTTCAACGTACAGTATACACAATCATAGACTGTTCAATGATATCTACACCATGCTCATTATGACTCGCCTTTGCCCTCTTCATCCGTACTTATCTCGCCTCTGGATGACGACACAATGCCTCCCAACCTGCCTGCCGAATGAGAAAACTTAGCCGTGGTGGTATAAAATGCTCCATGCCGAACGCCATTGTGCATGCGATGCTTTCAGTGCGGCCCAACCAATTAGAGAAAGACGAAGAGAAAAACATGACCGGAAAGCGCGGGCGACTTCTTCTGGTCAGTCTACTGGTATCATTGGTTCCATATGTGTGGAACAAATCCGTAGCTTTTGTATGTATGTGTGTGTGTGTGCGAACGTGCGTGATGCTCCTGGGATCACAGCGTCGAGAAATCGGGGAATCAAAAACCATATTGGAGTGAGGCAGAATCGGTTCTCATGGGTGCCATGATGCGGAACGAGTTCGTCGAGTCGACACTTTCTATGAGTCCTCGATCGACACTTCCTCGGCGCGGTACTTGTAGTCGCCATAGCCCTTGGGCATGCGGCCCAGCTGGCCAAGTAGTTCGTCCAATTCGAGCCAGTTGTCGGTGTTTTCTGCAAACTTTCGATGTTTACGTGTGAGAATATGCTGCCATATGATTAGCAAACTTCGTAAACTGTGGAGCGCTACAATCAACCCACCTCGTCAAAGTCCTTAAATTTGTCCTGGCAGTTTTCACAGTAACCTGGCTTCAGATCACGCTTGCTCTTGGCAGGCGGCGCCTGAGTTTTAGAACTGGTTCGAACAAGCTTGGCAGTTTGCTTCTCAGCATCCTCTTCAATGAGCTCCATCCGTCTGCTGGTGGTCCTGGAAACGCTGGTAGATCTGGTAGACGTCGCATCCAAGCTCATCTCAGTCAGTCGACGAGAGCTGGGATCGTGAGGCGCTGGGGCACCTCTCTGCAGCACCTTGCGCTGCAGACCATGGACTTCCTTGCTGGTGCCGGCCTTTGCTCCATTGACACCCGAAGTAGAAGAGATCATCTGAGAGCGAATGGCCGAAGTAACGTTCGACGGCTGAAGACCCGAGGCCACAGGCTCGCCGGCGAAGAAACGTGCCGTACCGGCACGGCTGGTGAAGGCATTCTGGGGTCGGAAGTCAATAGGATTAGAGGCAACAACCTTGGGCGGGTTGAACATCTCTACGGGCTTCACTGGAGCCTTGTCCTTGTTCTGGCCGTCTTGCATCTCGGCGAGGGTACGCTTGCCAATGACAGTTTTGGGCGCAGGCACCTCAGGGGGCTGAAGAGACGCCCTCTCCTCATCCACAGGCTTCGTAACGCGCTCTTTGTCGCCCTTAGGCTCCTTCAGCTCCTTTTGCTGCGGTTGTGGTTTACGGCTCGGTCGCTCAGCCTGTTCCGGCTCCTCGACGAAAGGGCAGCGGCCATCCGTGACAGTCCTGAACTGGGGCCATTCACCGTCGTACTTATTGTTGACCTTAGGGTACTCCCGCACCATAATGGGCTTCTGCTTCTCGTCAATGTCGTAGACGTATATATACGGTCCCTTGAAATTGATCATCTCCCGGCTCGTGACGGCGTCAGAAGGACCATTGAGTCTCTCCTTTTGCAACAACTGCATCAGGCCTGGCTCATCTGCAGTTCTCTTGGTGCTCAAGCTCCTGGACTCGCCCTTGTGGCCAATTTGCGCGACAACGTGCGGATCGGGCTCCAACAGAAACTGCAACATCCTCTGGAATTTCTCGACCGACCAAATCTTCTTTCCCATGTCACGAGCCTTGTGCAGGACATCATTGCTGCGCGTAGGACGTGCACGCCTGACTCCGTCATCCTGCGGCTGGGTGTGAGTCCGTCTCGACGGGTGATCAAACAATAAACGTCTTCGTGCATCGGGGGCCCGGTCGAGAAGAGACGGGTTGATGGTCTGTGGCTGCTCTTCGGGCTCGGGGTCTTGGTGTGCGGGGGCGTGCACTTCCTCCTGTGCAGGAACTGGACGGGCGGTCACGACATGAGTGATGCTGCTCGAGAAGAAGCGTTCGTCTCTCTACACATGACATATTAGTGACCAAATAGTATTTTCAATACATGTGCTGCAACATACAGCTCCAAGAGACATGGCATGGCGGGACAGCTTGGCCCTTTGGTCCTCGGCAACACTGTCGAAGTAGAAGACCATCTTGGGGAAGCGGCCGCGATATTCGGCCTGCCATTGTCGGATCTTGTCGACGTTCGCATCATCGTGGTGGTGGGTGGAGCGTTCTTTCGTTACGGGGCGGGCGACACGCTGGGGCAGTTGTGAAGGCTTGGCGATCTTGGACGGAGAACGTTGGTGGCGGGATGCAGTGTTCTCGACGACCTGCTTCTTCAAAGGCGGCGGCTGGCCGTACAGCTCTTCTCTCTGAATGTTGGCATGAGACCGCCTCTGCTTGGCGAGAGCCAGAGCAGAAGCAGATCTCAAGGGCGAATTGGCCACATTGGGGTTGCTAGACAAAGGCGTTCGTCTAGTGGACATGGCCGTGGGAGGGATTGGAGTGGGCGATAGGGATATGGCTGCCATAAAAATGCCCAATCAATATGCTCGACGTGGGAAAGGAAAGGTTGTTGTTTTGTTTGTGTGGTGGTGTGGGTTTGTATGTCGGTCGAGAGCGAGGCGGGGGGTTGCTCTGTGGACGGGACGGGACGGGATGGGCACGCGACGTGGAGGCTGACACGTCGCTCACGCGTTCCGACAGAGAGCGTGTCGTAGGTTCACGAAGACATCGAATGCGCTGGGCGGCCGTGAGGAGGGAGGGAGATGCGAGAAGGAGAGGAGGTCGTCGTGGAGGTTCGTCGTGAAGCCAAAAAGAAGCAGCCAGAACACGGGTGTGCGAGTGGGCAGGTTCAAGGCAGAGCTTTATTAATATGGAGGTAGGTAGGTAGGTAGGAGGAGGAGTGGTTGGTGTTGTGTGTGTGTGTGTGCGGTGCGTGTGTGGGAGGAGTCCCCGGCCATCATCCCAGCCCATAAGCAAGACCAACCCCCGTCTTGGTTCACTCACTGCCTGTGCCTGGCCTGTCCGGGACCCGGTCACCTAAGTCGCGCTTGATGGGTTTTCGGGGGGGGAACAACAGCACTAATCCCCGTTCGGCAGCGTGGAAAACACGCACGGGCCAGTTTCTTCTCTGGCAACCGGTCAAATTTGCTTGGCCCTGCCTGCACAGTACCCGCAGCGGCGCGTCTTCTCTCAGTGACTCTTCACACTTAGGTAGGTTCACAGCTGCTGTGCTACAGTGGAGGCTCGCTGTAATCTGGCATTCTAGCACCACAATAACAACTGGTAGCGACCTGATCCGGCGGCGGCCTGGAAATTGGACGGATGGAGCTGCAGTGGGAAAACAATAAAAAATCCTGCCGCAACTGGGGGGCCGCCCAATTGGCAAGACATGGATGCATCCAGTTTCTTTCGACATGGCACTTTCACATTGCATGCTGTATTGCTGCATGCTGCTGCATTTACTTACTTGCCTTAGTTACATATGTACGACATTAATGTCCACGGCAATAAACGCCATGCAACTCCATCGTCTTCTTCCACTCCTTAGATACATAAAAAAAACATCCACTCCAAACAAACAAATCTCTGCATCATCCCATCGTCCGCTCCTCGTCCTGGTGGCCCGATTCCCAAACGGGTATCTCTCATCCGTCCCGTCTCGGTCTCAGTCCTTGCGGAAAGGCCGCATGCGCTGAACTAATCACTCTTTGACGAGTCAGCCAGCAGCCTTTGGCCCTTAGCCCATCCTCGCTCCGTCCGGTACGAATACAGTGCAGACGATTGCAGTACCTCCACTGCCTTCCGTGATGACCTCATCCGGATCGTAGAACCCGTCCCTTCTCGTTCATAAATCTCACCTGCCGCCCTACATCCCCTGCACATCGCTCCATTTCTGGTCATGAACCCCTCACGTCCAGTGAGCAGCGCTCTTCGGGCCGCCCAGAGACTGCGATGCTGCAATTCCGTGCCCTTGTGGCGCCCGTCACTCCCATCGAGTCGTCAGATCCGCCGCTACGCTGCCGTCTCTGCTGCCGATCTCCAGTTTGGCCAGCCAGTGCATGAGACGCATCCTCACATTCTCAAAGCCGGCGAGAGTCAGTACAATCTTCATCCAATCACTGCCCATAGCATTCAATACTTTGCCCTCAAACTCTCAGTAAAGATCCCGAATAAAATGATCTTGGGCTGACTTATATGTTTAGTCACTCCGGGTATCACAGCCCAGGAATATTGGGAGAGGCGTGCTCGCCTGGCTGAGAAGCTGCCCGACGGTGGCGTTGCCGTCCTGTCTGCCGCCGACCTCAAGTACCGCTCCGGTGCCGTCTTCTTCCCCTATCGCCAAGAGTCCAACTTTCTGTACCTGACCGGCTGGAATGAGGGCGATTCCGTGGCTGTCATCCAGAAGACGGGCAAGGAATTCGGCAACTACCTGTTCCACCTGTTCACTCAGCCCAAGAACCCGGCGGCCGAGCAGTGGTCAGGTGCCAGGAATGGCATCCAGGCCGCTACGGATATCTTCAACGCCGACAAAGCGGGCGATATTAACAAGATACACCAGTACCTCCCCGATATCGTGAGGTCGGCGAGCCGCGTCTACACAGACCTCGAGAAACCGAGGCAGGGCGAGCAAGAGAATAAACTATGGCAGCTCATGAAGAGCGACAAGTCATGGTTTCCCTCGGTTAAGATTCCTCTGTACCCTCTCATGAACTCTTTACGGTGTATCAAGTCCCCGGCAGAGGTCGCCAACATGCGCCGCGCTGGACAGATCTCGGGCCGGGTCATCACCGACGCCATGCGCAAGCAGTGGACCCGCGAGAAGGACCTCCACGCCTTTCTCGATTACAGGTTCACCGCAGACGGCTGTGACGGGCCGGCATACGTCCCCGTCGTAGCAGGCGGGCAAAACGGTCTTTGCATTCATTACGTCGTGAATAACAACGTGATGAAAGACGGCGAGATGGTTCTCGTCGACGCGGGTGGAGAGTACGGCACATACATCACTGATATCTCTCGCACCTGGCCTATAAACGGCAAGTTCAGCGCGGCACATAAGGACCTCTATGAAGCCGTTCTCACCGTTCAACGTTCAAGCGTGTCCCTTTGCCGTGAGAACGCCAATCTCTCCCTCGACGACATTCACGACCAAACGGCAAACGGTCTGCTCGAGCAGCTCAAGAGCCTAGGCTTCGACATCACCTCCCGCGATCTTGATGTCTTATTTCCGCACCATGTTGGTCACTACGTCGGCCTGGATGTCCACGATGTTCCTGGCTATGGCAGGAGAACTCCGCTGAAAGCCGGACACTGCGTGACCATCGAGCCTGGTATCTATGTTCCGGATACAGACCGTTGGCCGGAGCACTTCCGCGGTATGGCAGTTCGGATTGAGGACAGCGTCTGTGTGGATACCGAGTCACCGTATGTTCTATCGACAGAAGCTGTAAAGGAGGTTGTCGATATTGAGGCTCTCAGGGACTGAACCCTGTGAAACCGAAAAGGATCAAAATTTTGTAATCAAAGGTGTACACTATGAAGCCAGGGTGGCACAGAAGTCGTGTCTCTACACACAAAATACGGCGTAGCGTCCGCTATGCAAGCAACGTACACTTGTTCCTGAGTGTCTCTGCAAACCTCCAGGAGCTGCTTTCAACGTGGCGTATCTGCCCGTCGAGCTGAGCTAACAACGAATGTTGTGAGAGTTGTTTCTCCCGGTATGCCAAAACAGGATCCTTGTCTTCGGAGCCCCTTGACGTGCCAGGGGAGGTACCCCATGGAAGGTTCCGCATGGAACAGGCGGGCTTCTCATCTGCCACAAGTGGACGTTCCCCATTTCTTGTAGACCAGCTGCACGAACAGGATGCCATTGGTGTCATGTCAGTCACCCGATTTGGTTGCCAAGATGAGATCATCATTCCGCTGACAACTTGAGGTAGCACGCCAATTGAAACAAAAGGGTGTTCGCCACAATTTTAAAGGTGTCTGGGACCTCACACGCAGCTCGACATCTGTGCTCATCGAAAATACTCCAATGAATCCAAAATGTCCTTTCTAGGTTGCAAAAAGGATATGCGCCAGACATAGAGCAGTGTATGACCTGTCACATCAGAACCATGCCGAAAATGCCATCCGGAACAGAAGAATCGCCTTCAGTACATCCCCGGAGGAATTGACCGATAGTGCCAGAAACCCGAATAAAGGTCTGATAACCTTGAATTATTTTGTATATGCCTGCCTATTCATGCTTCGTAGATTGGTCGCAATCGTATATTTTTGGGCAAATGATAGCCCTTGACAACAAAATATGTACAGTTTCGCAATCATAATGCGTAATGTGATAAGGGGAGAGATGTTAACAGAAGCCTCTCGGGTCGAACAAGGTTCTGCTGTAATTCGGCATGGGAAATGGTTGCCGCGCCGTTGCACTCAACAGTTGCTCAAAGGCTTGTAGGCGCCTGGCGAGTTCCTGATGCTCGCGCATGATGGCTTTGTTTCTTCGTTCAAGATAATGGATATACTCGGTTGCTTTCGTGAGGACAGTACCCTAAACCTGTATCAGTATATGTTGTGTGAAGCTAAATGGCCGCATCACCGCTTACCTTGCTGACTTTGGGCCCGCGTTGCGACTGACTGTCCACCTCGGCGTCTTCGCCTCCCTCCTCGGGTATCGACTTGAGTGATGGTACAGCGTCGCGAAGCTCGGAGATCTTGTCCTTGAGATTGGTGCGGTACTTTCTCTCAATGTCGTTATGTGCCGTTCGGTCGCCGCCAGCCTTCGCCTTGTCTTTAGACTTTTCAGAGGCCCCAGTTGCAGCCGTCGTAGTTCGAGACACTTGCGGCCGTTGGTTCTTCGAGTCTTTTTCTACACTGTATCTCTCCTTTTCCTTCCCCTTACTGTGGAGACCCGACTGTTCGGGGCCCCTCGTGAGTTCATCCATGCTTGCCGTCGCCATGCCGGCATCGAAATTCTCGAGACTTGCAAACTCGGGGCCCAGGTCTGCGCCAACCCCGAAACCCATTCCGGCGCCTAGACTAGTTGACGAACGACCGGTATTGAGGGCAATGGCCAGCAGACGTCGCTGCTCCGGATCGAGCATGGGCGTGCCCATGCCTCCCATGCCGCCCATGCCAAATAGAGGGTTCATCCGCAGGCCGGGCGCTGGCTTCTCCCAACTCAGGGGCGTCGAATAAAGGCCCTCTCGCGGCGGAACCTCGGAAGGGGGTTGCGATTCGATCTTACCGAGCTGATCGCCTAGGTTCATGGACTCCAGAAGCTCTTCATCGTCGGAGAGAGCGTTGTCAAGGGCGGTGTCGTCCATAAAGTCCTCCGGCTTGAAGACAGGGTTTGTGTACAGTCCAGCGCCCAAGCCCGGGGTTGTTGACATGGGATTCAGACGATTCGCAGCCGGTGGTCTAGAGAGAGTTAGCGAAGTCGCTCAGATGCCTCGACTTTTGAGAGCGGCTGGGAGCATACCGAGGATAATGTTGGGTCGGATGTCTTCGCTTAGAAAAGTCGATCTCGAAGCTACCGCCGAGCTTTTGCTCATCGTCATCGTCGAATTGGATCCAGTAATCGACTGACTCTAGTGCCGCAGCCTCGGAATCCACCTTGGTCCGCTTTCGATCGTGACCATCCCTCCGCCTCTGGCCAGCATTCTGGGCTGTGCGTGTCGGCAAAGCATTTCTGGGTTGGCCATGTCCAAAGGACATTTGAGCAGGCATAGCACCCATGCCGAAATTCGTGCTGACAGGCGAGGCCTGAGCAAAAGAGGGCATTGAGGAGGGGCCATTGGAAGTCGATTCAGAGTTGCTCTGATCGGCCCCTAAGGTCTCCCAGAGAGAAGGATCGGGAGCATTTCTCGCAGCACCTGCGGCCGAAGATTCGGCGGGTTGCTCGACAGAATTATTCGTTTGGTTGTTTGGGACGGCGAAGTAGTCGAGATTCTTTAAGAAGTTGGGGTCCATTACCACAAAGCCAGCATTTCGGCCCCCGAAATGTCGGCGGTCGTCGATCTAGAAATCGATATTGTCTTTTTGTGGAAGGAAGAGTGGGTGCTCGGCGCGATCGTATGCCGGTGAAAGCTGAGCAGCGAGGACTCAGAGATCTCGTACGTTTCTTGGTTGGAGGGGGGCAGAGTTTGGCGATTCAAGATGGACAGTCGTACCACCTCGTATAGCCAATCAGGTCGAAGTCGGAATGCAATGGCAGCGTCGTCAATGGCGGCAAGGGAAACTCGCAGAAGTCGTAGGAGTCGGCAGGGATGGATCGAGATGCAGGATGCAGTGCAAGACAAAGAAGTCGGTCGCGTTCAAGGTCCGTCAAAGGTTCTGGGTTCGTAGAGGTGCGGCACCTCAAGTAGAGAGGTCGGCAGGGCGATGAGGCGGGGATTCGCTTATTAAGGTCAGCCAAGGTCCAAATACTCGAAGGACTTGGTCGAGACTTGCGACTAAGACAGGCGGGTTGTGACGGAGACGAGACGAGGGCAGGGCAGATGCGCAGACGTATGGTAAGGTAGGTAGAAGCAACAGCAGGAACAAGAGCAGGAGGCAAATCAGAGGAGAGCAGAGCGCCGACGGGTACGGAAAGCGACAACGAGATGCGTCCAAACACGGGGAAAAGACAAGAACAGAGTTGAGGGTTGGGGAGATTTTTGTGGAGGCAGAGACGAAAATGACTGGTCACACCTTACGTGTATGCGGCAGGGAGCAACGGGAGGCAGGCGGCAGGCAGAAAGGTCGTTCGGTCGGCAGGTAGGTGTTCTAGCTGTATCCGTCGAGACGGGACGGGAGGAAGAGGAAAGAACGGAGAAGAGTGTTGACGAGCAGGTAGCCGGTGTTGGGTTGGCTGGCGCTGAGGGAGGGGCGCGGGAGAGAGGCACGAGGCGCGAGGCAGAGCAGCAAATAGAGCAAAAGAGAAATGTATTGCGCCGGAGAGACGAAGACAAAGTCGACTGATGTTTAGGGACACAGAATGGACCCGCGCCGGATCCCGTACGGTGAGCTACCCGGAACAAGACCGTGGACGGCCGAAGCAGACTCTACGCAAACAGAGAGTGAGTGAGTGAGTGTGTATGTGTGTGTGTGTGTGGGCAAAGAAAAAAAAAATGTGCAAAAGGTTGCCAATTGGATGAATGAGTGACGGAGGAACGGGCGGAATGGCCTGACCTCGAATTCGCCAGCTTTGGCGGCGACCGGGGCACAGTGAGAGCGCGTATCAAAAAGTCAACCACTTCGTAGGGAAATCGTATGATATTTCAGGCGCTGGAGGGGAGGTCGTGCGATGGCCGCCAAGTCTAAAAGGTACTGTAAAATCTCTCTGCTTCCGGATTCCACTCATTGGCACAGCTGCCCGCCTCTTATTTGTCGAATATGAGGACCCATCCTTGACGGACCCCTGGCGTCTCTGTTTTTCGGCCCAGTATTCTTGCAAAGCTGCCAATGGGCTGAGCGCCTGACATGAGTGGAATCCCGCCATAGGGGAAGAAAAAGGTTCTCTGTGCCGTGCATCACTTCCGGGTGTCGTAGCTTGATGATTGGCCACGTGTCGATCCGGCCCCACTTGACACGCCCGGATTGTCAGCCTTGCATGCCTGGCCCAAGCTTCCCCAGAATAGACTTCCCGCTGCGTTAGGGTCTGCCTGCTTCTGGCTCTGAGGTGGTCGTGCGGCATTCTCTCCCCTCCCTCCCTTCCATTGCTTCCCTCCCATGTTCTTTTCCATGTTGCTCTTCCCCCTTTGAGGCGTAGTGCGAGCCCAGCTGATTCGGCCCGCGGCCACTCCCATACCTCGCCGCCCCTCGCCTCGCCTCGCCTCGCCTCGCCTTGCAAACCTGAAGAGACGTTCCGTCACTTTTGCTGTGCACCCACGCGTTCCAGCCGCTGCCATCCTTCGTTTCGTCAGCAACTAACTATGCCGTGCGCCATGCGCCATGCGATGTGGGTGTCATGGTTCGTCCGTCTTTCCAGCTCCAGCTCCGACACGTGGACATAGATTGCAGGTCCCATCACACACCCACCTGCCGTCGACAGCTGAGGTCAAAGTTTGGTTCTCCTACCGAAAGAGGCTCGGGGTTACACCTCTGGAAGGGTGGCCGCCTCCGTCCACCATCGGTGCGGCGGGACGACCTAAGAACGGGGCCTCCAACGTCAAAGAAGCGAAGTCCGGCTTCCGGCACGGTGCCCCTTTAAAACTCCGTTCATTGCCCTCTGCGTCTTTCGCCGTCCCCCGCCGCTCCGAAGCGCCATACGCTATCGGTTTCGGACGAAACACTCCAGAATGTTCACACCTCAGCCAGGACGTTGGTGGTGAGACAGCACGTGGGATGGTCGAGACACACCGAGACACCGTTGGCGCCGTTGCGAGAAAACGCCTCTATCCACATGCCTTTGACTTGGGCGTCGCCAAATGGCCCCTTGCCTTGGTGGTAGCTCCAACCCTATCGTGATCTGGTGGGCATTCATCCTTATCGTGCCTAATTGGACGACCTCTCTTTTGATTGTACCTTACCTTTCCAGGGCGCAACCATAGCCACCCCAAAAAATACTCGTCTTCAATGATTTCTGAGAGCGTGTGAAGACGCTAGTGGCGTTTTGGTCACAGACTAGCCGAGTAATGGAGAACAGACGAGAGGAAACATGATCAGGATTGCGACATTTCGAGTTGAGATTTGAGGTGATGAAAGAAATCTCTTCGTCATGAAAACAAGTGTTGTGCGAGTATCTTGCTACCTATGTCCTTTGTTGACGCTGAGCACTTATATCCGGAAAATCGCCCCTTCCCTTATTCGAGAGCATCGCGATACATCGCCGCAAGCCAACGCCAGTACCATTTACAACATCCATTCGCCATCATGAAGCTTTCCATGACTGCTATGGCCATTCTTTGGTCTTCGGCTTTCGGTCTGGGCCTGATGAACTTCATTCATTCCTCAAGCCCTGTAGCTGGTCCTGTCTACCCCGACTGCCTCCGATTTTATCAAGCGAAACCGGGCGATAGTTGCCAAAGCGTCGCTGATGCGCATTCCATCACCCTTCTGGATTTCATTTGGATGAACGCAGGCCATGGCAGTCAACACACGTGCGCCAATGTTAACGTCAGGGCTGGCGAGTGGTACTGCGTCAAGGGCGGAGAGCTCAGCTCTACGGCACCGCTGCCTTCCGCATCTCAGTACGCCAACAACGTTGTCGATAAGAGAAGGATGATTCCCTCCTATCCTACCAAACGGTCGCGGCGGTTTGTCTCTAGTGCTCATAACCTTGAGCGTGCCGCGCCCACAGGCAAGCTGCCAGTGAGGGCTGCAGGGTTTCCCACGAAGATTGAAGCTGTCACAGCGACTACGTCACCCCCAGAACCCGCGTGTGAGCTAGACGAATGTGCTGTCGGACTTCAAATGGCTGTCGGCGACGCAGAATCTGATCAGAGACAGCTCTGTACCAGCGTCATTGAGCCGGGATGTAGACACTACGAGCTTCAGAACATGGACCTTCCAAAGTCACTCAATGGCGTGTGTACGCAACGCAATTTATGCCAGGACATCTCATCTGTATGCTCCTGCTGGAGCAAGGAGAAGACAACGTTAAGTCTCCGTCGCGAGCAGCTTTGGTGGCGGAAGAATATGAACGTGAAGGTGCCTGTCCTTCGCATGTAATGACTTAGTCGGCTATACCGGCAGATACTTAAGCTAAGCGGACGGAGTGCGTGCTGCCTACATTGACCCTATTGTTACGTTGTGCTATCCCTCTTATTTCTGATGTTCAAGACCCTAGCTACATGCTGATTTTTCGCCAGCCGATAATGTTATGGTTCAGCCTAGGTATGCCTCACGACCCAGACCACTCGTTCAGCTTCATCCAATCCACAGCATCATTGCTGGACTCAGCAACGGGGGTTAGGGTCGGCCGCCCGATTGGCGCAATCAGTGCATAAACCAGGCCAAGCGATGACATCGTGCTTTGGCTTCGGCCCCTTGCAGCCCTTGCCAACATTTTGGCACCACTTGATGTTGTGGAAGCCATGGTGGCCACAGTCATATGCCTTATCGATCTGCACACACATTATGGCGGCGATAGTCTTGGAAACGGATTTGGTTTGTCTCTTTTGCCTATAACATCCACACTGCTGTCATCATTTCACGTCAGCATACGTGTCTGATCACTGGTTTTTCCCGCCAAGTAATGTCGAACATGGGGATCTCGCCATACAGATTGTAAAGGAGTTATGTCAAGTCAGCTCAGTGGCACCAAGCTCTTTGAAGGAACTGCGACTGTGTAGCCGAGTTGATGATAGACCTTTGAAGCGTCTGTCTCCTTGCTTCGGACTCAAAGTCACAGGCTGTCTAATAACAGCAGGAAGCGTAGACGACAAACAACACTATGGGTCAAACTTCAAGACATCGAATCCGCGACAGAGAACTTCGTTAGAGTCTCTGACGTGGTAGGAGGGACAGGAAAGCTGCGAGGCCGATAGCTGAACGAAGATGCGAGTGGTTTATGGCGTGTGTTCAAGATCAAGACACTGTGAGAGGCTTGGAAGAAAGAAGAATCAAGCAGAAGAAGCACGAGGCTCCCTCGCGTGGCTTTTGTACCATGTTGAAGGAACGTGAGATTTCGCGAACTGCAACTAGTACGCTGGAATCTGGGCCCTGTCGGGCGACAAGCCGCGTTCCGCGGTACTGGAAACAACGAATATCCCGGTACCAAGATGCGAGACTACCAAGGAAAGGCAGAGCATCGTTGGAATGTCACATATCACAAAAGCTGCAGTATGGACTTGACAGCTTCAATGGGGATTTCTAGGGGAAGGAGTGGACGCAGTGCTTTTTCAGGTCCTGTGATTTCCGCTGCTCAGGGAGCCACAACCGACGTCACTCGGCGAAAGCTGGGTCTTTCGGCCCCATGCAGGCTGGCAACGGCGCTCGGCGTTGGTTTCCCGGTTCATAATGGTTTGAAAAGGCGGTGGGTAAGGGTACCGACATGGTACAGCGTGGCCTCTTTCCTCGCGGACATCGAGATCCCCGAATACACGAAGCCAATAAGGTGGGGGAGGAACACCAATGGAAGAAAATCCAGGTCCGGCGTAAGACTGATGTCGAGAGGACTACTATGAAGCGGTGGGGAAGCTGGTGACAATCAACAATCCTGGACCCCTGTTAACTCCTCCGGGGTAAATCCTCGTCTGCCCTATCCCAAAAGCTCGCTATGATATCTGATCTTCCCAGGACACTCAGCCTGTAAGTCACGACATCTATTTCTCATGCTGCCCTCGACGTGCGGCGCTGGAAAGCCTCAGGAGAATGCAACCCTAGGCGCGGGATGCGCAAAGGTGGATGGTTCTCCGTCAGAGATCCGTCAGGCGAGAAGAGAGAAGAGGGGTAGACGGGCTCGCTGGTAAACGGCAGCCCGCGAGGAGTGTCTGAGGACCCCACTGCGCGAGCTGCTACGCGAATGGGCTGATGTGGCTGGTCGCCAGCGTCTGTCACACACCTTGCAGACATGCATACTGCGTACGGCACACGACATGTCCCATGCAGCGAATAGTCTCTCTTGGGGCTCCATCCGAGTGGAGGGGACAGCGAACTTCATGCAGGGTCGTCAAAACAGTTGGCAGCGATGTAAGGGTATGTTCTGTGAACTCGTTGGCGGAAGGCCTCGAGGCTTGCTTCTGTCGTTTCGCCCCCAGTAGGTTGGGTTACATGGTGGTCGTCTTCTTAGCCAAGAGCACATCAGGAAACTCTCTCTTGTTGATATTGCTTTTGATAGAAAGTTGACTGATGATTCTGACGGAATGAACAGCTGAAAATTGCTTTCTCGACCTTCCAAGTATCGGTAGAAAATGCTACCTACGCCGTCATGCTGGCAGATCAAGAAGCGACTTGTCTAGGAGGTGTGTCATCCTTGGACCCAAACCAGTATGTTGTTTGGCCTTTGTAAACTTCTGTCCGGGTCATGAGAAACAGCTGTAAGTCCAGCACGCGGGAAATACTTAGACAAGTTCTGTGGAGTTGAATACTTGCAGCGATGCCAAATCACCTCCCGGGTTATGCTGGTTGATCCGAAGGGGATGTGTACTTCTGGCGGCATCAGGTTTCTTGTTCTTACTGCCTAGACAGAAAGAGGTGGGCAACAATGAAGGAAACATCAAGCTGGCAACTCGGCTGCATTCACAATCCGAACTGGCAATGCGGCAATGCGGCGAGCTGGTCGTGGGCTTGAGAGGTTCGAACAAAGGTATCTGGTGCTAGATGAAGATTCAGACCTGATAACTATGTCTCGGCCATTTTCAACCTTCAAACATCCTGCCTACCAACCACGTAGGGGATGCGGTGACTGCAATGTTCTTAGGCGGAAGGAAAGGCGTACGATGAACTTGCCCATCGTAACTGCCTTACTTGACCTTGCCCCAGAGCCTCCTTCCACGAATTGCACTTGCCAGATCCAAAACTACGGGCCCCCTCCTGCTTAATTTGATTTCTTCACCTCGAAAGTCATCCGAAGTCGTCCAGGTGTATTTCGTTGCACGAAAATAGGAAAGCCTCTGCCCAGGTCTTTTCTACCGGACTTGCCTCACGAAGCTCAAGTAAAGTCGCGCCTTTCGACCCACTAAGCTACTTCACCTTCAACCAGCGAAACCTCCCCTTCCTCAACCGGTTACCTCTGGTTCTGTTTCTCCAAGACCTAAGACCTCGCGAGACAATTTCCTCAACTTGGACGCATCTTCCCTACGATCTCTCTCGTCAATCTTGCACTTTACTGACGTTTTACCTTGAAGCCACAGCGACAAGCGCGATACCAATGCAAGGATGCGGTGCAATACTTCGCAGCTCCTCTACGGAGCCGCTCTGATGCTAAGCAGCGCCACAACTATCCATGCCCTCTCTTGGTATAGTGGTGAGAGAAATTCGGACCATGGGCGGAAACTGGACAGAGTTTCTACGGGTCATACGATCGGAATTCAGCCGATGTCTCGCCTTCCGAACATTTATGCCGTCGCCATGCAGGAACTCCAAGAGCTAGAATCCGAGCCTCTCTGCCATCGAATCGCTGCCCGTCTTCTGGTCAACAACTGCCAGCTTCTCGACGGGAAAGATGACGCGACTGTACTGATCGACAGCGGCAGACAAATCAGAGACTTTGTCGACTCCTACGCCGCCAGCCTTGCTATATGCGATCTCGAAAGAGGGAGTTTCGATATACCATCGGGCTGTGCCCCATTTCGAGAGAATTCCTTAGCTCAGATTCCCGATTCCAAGTTCCCTCGTCTTCACGTCTCTCCCCAGCAAATTGACTCATGTCTCTCAGGTCTAGCAAGGTCAGATTCGGCATGGAACACTTGGGTCAGCTACCGACACAAAGCACTGAGGTTCTGCGAAGCTGCCCGTGCTGACAACGACAAAGGTGAGTGTCTCATGGGTTCCCCTCTGCCTTGAAGAGTGGCTCTGACACAGCGATAGCTCAAAGCATACGCCTCCATCAGCGCTTGACGGAGGTCTTATCCAAGCTCTCTGAAGGAGTCGAACAGGAGCTCGAATCTCATCTGCATGCCATCAACACGAGAGCTACCGAAGTGACCGATCAACTGCGTCGGATTATCCCTGATGTCGACCGACTGCGCGACAGCATTCAAGACGTGGATCGAACCCTTTCCCAACAGATTATGGAGACAGCTCAGGTTTGATACTATAGCCGGCCGCATTCAACGCGCGTTTCTGCTAACTTCATAAGGCTTCGCAACATGCCATGCGGAACGGACTCGAAGATGCCCAAAATTTGCAGCAGCTACTTGGCGTTCTCCTCAGGACTGTGCTAAGCGGTAACGCTGAAGTTGCAGCATCACATGAAGTTGCCATAACCGATTTCAAGGATCGTACTGAAAGTGACCTCGGTGTTGTCATGGCGGCACTAGCATCAGCTGCTGCATCCTCCGCATCGCTTCAATCCCAGATGGCAGGTGAACCTATACCGTGTGAAGAATTCTTGGCTAATTTTTGACGCAGGAGCTTTCACACCTTCGCGTAACGGAGCTCGCCGGTCGACAGCAGAATCTTGAAAAGGTGAGTAAATGTTTTCTGTCTTGCATTACCCCTGAAGCTAACGGTTGTAGGGTCTGGGCAGGCTATTTGAGCTCACGGAAGACCTTTCGTCACAGTATGAGGTCCATTCTGAACATTTGACAGATGCCCAGAAAAAGTCAGAAGACATCCTGGTAACCTTAGACAAGATGGCAAATTCTGCATCTGATGTGAGCGGCTCATTGAAGGGCCCTTCAAGCTGGATGAAATGGGTACCATACCTTATTTGTCCCACAGGCACTCTTCTCATGGGATCTTATGGTCTACCTCCGTCCGCCGGTCGAAATCTAGTTCTCATCGGCATAGGTAAGCTAGTGAATGCTTGTCTAGCCTGCCTCACACATGCTAATATTTATTACAGGGGAAGTTGTTGGCGCTGCGATCTCTCATATCGAATACGTCAAGCTCGCCCCTTACGCCTGGCAAACCACTACATCTGAGCCATCTTCTCATGGGCAATCAAACCATACTCTTCAGGTTATTCCCGCTGATTACGATGTTTCTCGAAGATTCTCCTCAGATTTACGCAAAACCCGCCGCTAAGGGTAACCCAAAAAGTTCATCGGAGCCTTTCGAAATATCGATATACAACTACTTTCAAGGATGCGATTGAAAAGGCGGGTATGGGATTTTCGGCGTTGTTTGTTTCTTTCTCTTTTTTTTCTGTTTCGTTTTTTCCTCCTTACAAATCGGTACAACTTGCTGGCTGGGTTTTGGTGGTGGCACAATTCACGGAAAAACGGGATGGGGTTGCCTCTGACATCATTTCTCGCATATGAACTTAGCAACGACCGCCTGATCGGGCACTTTACATAGCACACACACACACATGGAGTTTGATCATTTTCAACCAGTCACTATCATTTTGATCTCCCGTTTCACTAAATGCGGCGCAAGGCAGACAGCGGGGCAGTGCAAGAAGAGAAGTCGGCTTCCCAGTAGCAATCGGCTCTTTCTCCTCACAAGCTGATCCCCGAACCTTGACCAAAGTTTGCTGTTATCTCCAACAGCCGGTTGTCTTACCATCTGCGGGATTAATTGAAGACGAGACGAACATGGTCACGATGGCGAGCAAGGCCAAGATTGCCCTCATACAGATGCATCCGAAGGTCGGGAATCCCCAGAATCACCTTGAAGCGGCTAGCTTATCCTCGACGGCATTGGTCGCCGTCTTCTCATACCCCGCCCCTCGCGTGCGCGTGGCGCGCGCCTGGTGAGAACTAGCCATGGATGAACAAAGTTCTAACAAGCATCACAGGCTGTCTCGCCAGAGGACAATTTTCGCAAAGCAGAGTCCTACATACGCAACGCCGCCTCGCAGGGTTGCGCGCTCGCCGTACTGCCCGAGTACCATCTAACGTCGTGGGCGCCGGATCATCCCGACTTCGTGCTGAGCTGCGAGCAGTCGGGTTCCTACCTTCGGAGTTATCAGGCTCTAGCGAAGGAACTGAGCATTTCCATTGTTCCTGGCACCATAGTGGAGCCGGAAGGTGAGGGAGACGACCTAGACTTGATCAACGCCGCGTACTTCATCGGACCAGACGGCGCCATCCTCGGACGCTATGAGAAAAAGAACCTATGGCACAATGAGCGGCCACATCTGACCAAGGGTCCTCAACCACATGGGGCGTTTGATACGCCGCTTGGCCGGGCCGGACTGCTCGTCTGTTGGGATCTGGCATTCCCCGAGGCGTTCCGGGAGCTTATTCGTGACGGTGCGAGGATCATCGTCTGTCCCGCGTTCTGGATGGCGGACGAGTACAAGCGCGGTGGCTCCGGCGAAGTAGTGAACCGTGATTCGGAGAAGGTGTTCCTAGAGAACGTGCTTGTGGCGAGGGCGTTTGAAAACACAGCGGCAGTGGTGCTTGTCAATGCTGGCGGGCCTGAGGGCGGGGTTGAGAGGAGGTGGGATGGGTCGCAGTTGAGGTATTGCGGTGTCAGCCAGGTCGCGATGCCTCTCATCGGATCCATCGGGAAGTTGGGCGCAGAGGAGGCAGTGAGCATTGTCGAAGTTGACTTGGGCTTGCTGGACGTTGCTGAGGGGGCTTACAAGGTGAGAGAGGACATGCAGAAGGAAGGCTGGCATTACGGGTACTCAATCACCAAGGAGTGAAGACGGCGACTAAATGGACCCGAGGCCAAGGTACAGACAGATAGACTCATGACACAGAACAAGAGATAGGATCTCATAATGTTGAATATTCCTGGGTATCAAAACATTGTTCCTCTCTCGCGAAACCCAACTCCTGGAGCTATACCTGGCTCATAGCATTCCTTCCGCTTCGCCCAGGTAGTCGAGAAACTCTCTCCTTTGTTCAATCCGCTTCTGGGTATGCTTTCTCACCAAAAAGTCCCACGACTTCTTCAGCTTTGTGCGTTCCGAGTCGTCTTTTGACTCTGAAATTTTGCGATCAACGCGCTTCAGTCGTCTGTCGTCTTCCTCCGTCCACACCCCTTCCCAATCTCTGGGTATAGATTTGTGCTGTTTCATATGCTTCAAAACAGCAGTAGCCAACGGCATGCATATGGACGTCGAGATGAGTGCGGTAAGTACATCCTCGCGAGGATAGCCAAACCCTTCAAAGCTTTCAATGAACCCGTCAAGCTGGGCAATTTTCTCAACGCCTTGAGATTCGGGCTGGACATATTCACCTCCCGCATGAATGACTTCTTCAGCTCCAGCTGAAAATTGAGATCTGTCGCGGGTAGAATCGCCTGGCTGTCGACGACAGGACTGAAAGCCATTATTTTGAAGGGTCGAGGGAAGCGGCGTTGCCGCCGCCAAGTCATCAAAAAGCTGCTGAGAGGGAGATATGTCGAAGCTGTCATGCTGAGAGTCCGCCCGTTCATGGTCTTCGTCATCGAAGCCAAAGTCTTGCGTCTCGGGCTCCACATGCTGGGCTCTGGGCCCCCTTTGGGACCCGGTTTCTCTAGATTCGGGTCTGCCTGCGGAAGTACTTGCGGGTTCCTTTCCGCTTAGTGATGGACTGATATCAAGCCCACTCATGCCGGCAAGTCCAATCTTCTCTTCGGGAGTGGGAGGCACTTCGTCATTCGGGCCCAGACGATGCCGCTTTTTGCGACCGTTTGGAGTAGATGGAGCACTAAGGCCGTCCATTTGGATGGCGGATCTCTTTCTCGAAGCGCCAGGCGTGTTGGTCGGAAGTGAAATGAGGATCTCATCATCCGTTCCAGCGTCAGCTTCAGTCTCTGTACGCGGCCGTCTTCTCTCTTCGGCATGTGCTCCCCCTTGATCGACGATTCCTTCATCGCCCGAACCGTCATCATCGTCATCATCACCATCGTCCAAGGTGCTGAAGAAGCCTTCGGCGTGCTCGTTGTAACACTCCTTAAGGTGTCGAGAACTGTCGCGGGGGAAGCCCAGTTCCTCCGTTATGTCTTCCCAGTCGAGTTCAATCCCGCCTCGGGCATAGACATTCCGAACGGTACTCCACAAAAGCCAAAGATCAACAAGACGACCGGATACGTTAGTATTTGGGTCCTGTTTTGTGAGATTCCGGTAGTCCTCAAGTCGCTTGTAGAACTGTTCTCTTGTCAAATCTTCGGACTCCGCTCCTTCGTGGTCGTGTTCTTCTTCTAATCTCTCTGGTTCGGGCAGTTGAGTACTCCCAACTACGATACTTTCCTCTACAATGGGTGCAGATGATGGCTTGTTGGTGTGTTTGTTGCTGCCGAAATTGGTACTCACCGCGCGCTCAGGGTCTCTCTCATTCCGGTCAGACGCAGAATCGTGACCAACATTACCAGGGGCTGGTCTAGCGCCTGGAGATCGTAGGTCAGACATGGGTTCGGCTTTAACAAAAGACCGTCTCAAGCGCCGCTCCGACTCTGCCCAGTGCTTCTGCCACGAAGTGGATGTATGACGGGGATACTGTTGCGGGTCAGCGATGTTATTCTTCCATGAAAGAGGTCGCAGTAATACCTTCTTGGCCAGATCTTGGAAAAGACCACTGGAGATCCTGCCGCCCCGCTGTTCGAGCTCTGAAACGCTGCGCAACAATAGTTCATCGTCTTCCTTGGTGAACCTATTCCTAGTTGCCTCAGTCACCTGCGGATGTGCGCCTGCTTGTCTCGCAGCAGGTCTGAGTGGCCGTGTAGTTTGAGGGCCGCCATGCCGAGAAGCTGGTGCAGTGGCAGCGTCTGACGCGGGCTGAGCTCTCCGCCCGGTTCGAGGCGCATCGGGCAGAGACACTGTCGGGGATTGTGACTCGGGTGGAGCAGAATCAGCCAACTTGCGTTGGGCATCATAAGGTAATAGCTTCAGCTTTTTCACCCATCGATCTCTCCAAGAATGCCACGTATGACGATTGTTCTGAAAAATCTTGGATCAGTCAAAAACTCAAATCAGGTAACAGGCGAACCTACAATTTGCTCGAATTTTTGATATATGTCATTTCCGCTCGTCTTGGTATGTGAGAGTACCCACCTGGCAAGCTCTGCGTCGTCGGCATTTGTGAAGGGGGTCCGAGTACCTTTGGCAGGCTTCGTTGACCCAACAGGACGAGCAGCCATAGGCGATTGGTTGATCTGGTACTTGTCTTCTTCCTGCATAGCGCCGTACTGGACAGAATCCTTGATGAAATTCCACGATAGCGAGTCTGGAGGGCAGTCTCTTCTGACGTGGTCTGCGATCACCAAGTCGGCATGCTTGTCCAGTTTGACAATTTTCCCCCCATTTTGCTAGTTATATGAGCTTCTGAGATTCGTCAAACGAAGTAGCAAGCTTACTTTGATTAGGTCCAAGATCGTTGTTCTGTCGGGCACACGCTGCGTGACGAAGAACTTCTTCCCTTGGAACAGAGTGCCTTGAGCACCTGGCACGCCCTCGTAAACGATCGCCGTCGACATGCTTGACTTTCGAGTACAGTGACGGGGGTACGTTGTGACTGCTTACTATCTCGGATCTTGATTGATTTGCCGAATGAGCTTGATTTCACTTTGTTCAAGGCGAAAAATATGAGTAAAACTGAGAGAAGGGAAAGGCCCACAGCCTTTTGTTTTCAGCGTCGAACAGATGCTTGATTGCGCGGGTTCTGGTGGTTATGTTTTGGTGTAACGGTCAGCTGTGGGCGTTGGAAACTCGCCCATACGTCGCCGCCTGCCGAGCTGGTATCCTGCCACAAACAACTCGACTAAGCCTCCAGAAGAAGCTTTTCGCGTCGAGAACTAGCGTCTCAGAGTTGGATAAGTCTGGTTATACGTGGCCTTGATTCGAGCGCTGCTGTGCCGTGCACTGTTTGTGCTCTCATCTGTGTCGAACCGACGCGTAGCTTCTTAGAAGGCTCGTCGCGTACGGATACCTGCAGCTGCTTGAATCTTGTCGCATTATGCATAAAAAAATACATGTAGCTAAAGGGTGAAACGCTATGACCATGGAATAATGGCTATAACAATATCCCGGTACCTAACATCAGACGGCAAGAATGATCTCAACACTAACCTTGCTGACGCTTCGTCTGCTTTGTTCTCGGTCCACGCATTCGAATTGACGAGAAAGAGTGTTGACCGGCATAAACGTGTACCTTACACGTCCTACGGTTCGCTATCCGAAGCGATTTGCAAGTGTTCTGGAGACTGTGGGCCTAGAAGGGCCTGTCTCCACCGCTAGAGAGGCTGATTTAACTGTTATTATTGCATTGACCAGGCTTCCTTTTCTACCTACACTTCTGTGTGAGAATCTTGGGTAAAAGTCTCCAGGACCCGGTGCCGTGGTCTTCCCGTGTCTCACCACTCATATAATGCTTTATTGGAGGTGACGACAAGTTTGGGTATCATCATGGGACTTCTTCGGAACGCAGTGCTATTTGTGCTGGCCATCTCCTTCGTGGTCTTTGTGGCGTTCTTTGGCAGGTTGCCGGCCTTGAGGTCAGTCATCATTGAGCTCCTCTGTTAGCGACCTGGAAGCAGCGGGTTACCAAACACGGCGATTCTAGACGCTCTGGCTAACAATTCGCAGGCATACGCCCATTGCAACATTACATAGGATCATGCGGATCCATATCCCAAATGGTTTCTTGGCCATCGACAGGCTCCTGACGGGAGGGAGGTTCTCAAGCTCAATGTTGCGGTTCGGCAACTTTATGATGAATGACCGTCACCCAACTGTGGTCGTAAGTCGAAACACCAAGCCCACGTCCCAAATTGAGCTTGTTCGACGTTGTTCTATGCTAACAATATTAGATTTTCTTCTTGGTCTTGCTTTCTGTCTCGGAGTACCTGTTTCTTCCGACTGCGTGGCCCCAAATTTCGACCTTTCACAAAGTTGCCGGGTCCATCGCCATCTTTCTACCTTACCTTTTCCTTTATCTTTCAGTCATGACTGACCCAGGCTATATCACGCACGAGAATCATGCCTACTACATGTCGCTCTATCCTTACGACTGGTCAATTTTCTTTCCCGGCCACGAGTGCAAGACCTGCGGTTTTCTCAAACCTCCTCGCTCTAAACACTGCAGCATTTGCAAACGTTGTATCGCGAAGCTAGACCACCACTGCATCTTCATCAACGGCTGCGTCGGCTACAAGAACCACCACTACTTCCTTCTGCTCCTTGCCACGACGGCCCTCCTCACGTCCTACGGTGGTTTCCTGGGCTTCTCCCTCCTGTCCAAGCATATTGCAACCGAGTACCCGACATGGGCCCTGTGGCCGCCAAAAGGAATGGAGATCAAGGACTATCTCCTCATCTGGAATTGGGCACTCCAGGACAGTGTTGGGATGGGCGCAGTTACCTTGCTCGCTGCGATGATCTCGCCATTGGTCTGGGGATTGTTCGCGTACAACGTTTGGCTCATCTATAGTGGCACCACTACCAACGAATCACTCAAGTGGTCCGATTGGAAGGCTGAGATGGAGGATGGCTGTGCCTTCAAACGGAAACTGCTGCCTAACCGAGCAAAGGATAGACGATACGAGCCGGAGCGAACGCGATGGCCCCTCGAATCACAGCAAGTGCTTGCAAGAACGGATGACGGCATGCCCCCTCCGTCGAACGTGTCCACGCAATCAGAATGGGAGCGAGTGTGGAAGTTGGCAGACGTCGAGAACCTGTACGACCTAGGGTTCTGGGATAACGTGGCAGACGTCTTCGTCCCCGACTACAGTTTTAATGTTAAGCGTGACCAGCCGACTGTTGAGGCTGTCGGGCGACAGAGGCATTCAGCAAGAGGAGCGCCTATATAGTCGTTCACAAAAGAAACTTTCGGAGAAACCATGGCGGAAGATATCGAACAGATGTGTACTACCTATCACCGTATCATGCAGGGCATCACAATGTTTAATCAATACACGTTTGACTTTTACCTCGCACCGTGATCGGATAAAGTTGGCGTTGCAGCAAGCGTTGGTACTCTATCTTGTCTCATTTCAACGTTTCTCATCTAATCCATGCACAGGCTGCTTCTAAGGACCCTCGACTGCTCATCTGCTGTAGACATTGAGACGTCTTTCGAGTTCGTGATGGCTGCTGACCTCCCCGCGCCGTCCCTGGCTAAGCTTGCCAGCCAGTTGACGAGAGCTTCACGCTCTGCTTGCCAACTAATGTGTCCTAACCAACCACCAAGTCTCTCGCTCTTTCCCTCGCTCGATAAGTACATTCATAGAATAGTACCGAAACTAATCGTGTTAGCTTGTAGTCGCATATGAGTCGGGATCTATCGTCTCACCCGAAAGTGCGCTTGATGCTGTTGACGTAGTACTCCTGCCAGTTGCGTCTCGTGGCGTCCTCCTCGCCAACAGGAACGCCGTCCCAGTTGACGCGCATCAGCGTCACGTGGTCGACATCATTCTGGTCGAATTCGATGTTCAACTTGGAAAAGTGACCCTCCGGCCACTGCTTCAGGCGCCAGCTCTGGACAATCTTCTTGGGGGCATCGAGCTCCAAGTATTCGCCAACGACGTTTCCGTCGAACAGCTCGAACTTGGCGCCCTTAATAGCTCCCTGGAAAACCTTGGGAGGCGCCCGGGTGAAGGCAGCAATGCGAGCAGGATCCACAAAAGTCTGGTATGCCTCCTCCGCGGTGGTACGGAACTCAGCCGTATCAGTCAGGGTGACAGTGTTGACAACCTTGCCGCTGCTGCTCTTGACGCTCGTAGTCTCGGCAGCAGGCTTCGCGGCTGAGCCATGAGGATGGTACTTGGGTGTGGAGAAGCCGCTCGAAGGGTTTGAGCCCGGAGCGTGTTGGATGTCCTTGCCGTGCTCCGCAATCAGAGCGCCGGGGAGCTTCAGGAACTCTTTACGCAGCTGAGGCACAAGCTTGGAGCGGACCAGGTCCTTAACGGGTTGCTTCTCCTTGGACTCTGAGTAGATGTCGATATCGAACTGCAGGGATCGCTTAGCTATGGAGTCTTTGGTTGTCAGAGATTTCAAAATAGACCCACCACAAACTCGTCCTCCTCGGTATCGTGGGCGACCTCAGGAACGGTGATGGTACCCGAAACCTCAGCCTCGTCAGAGGTGGTGCCTGATTATTGTTAGCCAGGCTCAATCAAGCACGATTCACGGAAGAAGCAATGGTGGACACCGTTGGTGGACATTTTTACAGGATAAACAGAGTGCTTGCATTGCAGTAGAGACCTACCGGAGTATTCTAGTACGAGCTTAACATCGTAAATGGTGATGACCTTGCCCTTCCTCTGGCTGACGTCGACGTCGCCATCCATGCTCACAACCTTGCTAATCTTTGCCGTGACACCGCCCTCTGTGGACTCGACCTGCGTCAAGCTTTCCTCGAGGTATTGCTTCGCCCAGCCGGAAGCATCCTTATTGACCCAGTGCCAGTTGTTGGGGTTGTGGAGGACCATCTTGTCGGCGGTGACTTGGTTCTGATCTAAGGCTGTGAGGAGGAAAACGTGTGACTAGGTGTCCAATTGCTGGTTAGCGACTGGGAATATGCTTGGATTTGCGAAGTGCGATGTGCGAAAGTATCGTTGAGTAAAATCAACAAAGTTCTCCGTGTGTCAGGGTTTGGTCGTAGACCGCAGCGTTTGTCATCAAAGATGGGAGTACAAAATCACTCTATGACTGGTGCCAGCTGTCGTATCATCATGTAGGGGAGAGAGATGGCGGGATTGAAAACAGCGCGTGGTAGATAAAAGGGAGGGGGAGCCTTACCTCAGTGTGGATTGGCGCGTTGGGTTGTCATGTCAAAGACACGTTGTGGAATGGAAAGAGGGAGAAGCAGGAAATAAATCTGAGCGACGGAAGGCTTTGAAAGAAAGCTCTAGAATTTTGACGGCCCTCCGCTATCCGCCGGCAGCAACACCAGGCAGGGCAGGCGGTAAATTGTCGGCCGTTTGGTTTGGCCGCCTTGCGGGAGACCCACCGGACCTCATCCCGTCTTAAGGTAAGGTAGGTACCTAAGGTACCTAGGTCAGGTAGCTCATTCCCTGGCCCGTGCTTGGTAGGCACCTTAATCACGTCTGCCTTCTTCCTTGGTTTCAAACACTAACATCGCCATGTTCACAACTGTCCTTCGCATCCGTCCACAAGACTCACTAGAGAACGCCTACTATGCGCGGCAACATTTTTTTTTGCACCTAGCAGATTTTAAAGCCTACTTCGATCGAGGATGAAGGTAAATGACAGTAATTAGAGACGGAAACCACGCCGACAACGACAACGACAACAAGGATGGCAAGCACGTAGGAAAAGTAGTTGTTACTTTGGCACAAGCAAATTAGGGGTCTCACTCATCACCTCGACCAAAGACATGAACGTAAGTAAAGTCTCTATCTCTGGAGCCGTACTTCAGTTGGCGAGGTTAGAGGCCATCTGTTCTATTTGGCCTGCCAATGCTTACTCTCAAAACCCTGCTCGGGCAGTTACAAGAAGACAATGGGTAGCTTGAATGTCTTCTCTGGATACTATTTGAGGAACCTCGCAGAGCATGAAGCCAAAGAGAATGCAGCCATGCCCACGTGGATCCGGCTATCTTGCATTTCGGGAAGCCCAAGTACCGAGTTGAGAATCCTACGTACGTACATCATGGAAACCTGTCTAGATACATCTGTACGTCGACCTCAACTCCAGGTGAGACGGCTGACTTGCAAGCCAAGCTGCATTGCAATTAATATGGATGACTTTTAAGCTGTCTTCCGGAAGCCGGAGCTGTACTCTCCCAGTCGGCTGGCTAGCACCCCGGTCATATTCCGACAAATGCTTACTACACAGCATTGTTTGCTCAATGCCATTGAAGTACCCGGAAGGCGTGGTATGGCACAGGCAACTGCACCCACACAATGTCACAGTGATGAGAGAGAAGTCCGGGAGCAACGCTGCGTGAATGTGGATCTATGAAACCTGCCGGAAAGACGAGCTGCATCGCTACCGAGGCCGCGAACGACGCCACCGAGCCGAATAAGGTGCTGATGAGAGATGTTGACGAGCGAGTATGTATGAAACAAATGGAACCATGCATCTTGTCGAGCAGCACGTCCAGATGAAGATTTCTTCTTCGGCGACCGGGGTCAAACGCAGCAGATTCCGCTGCGGATGTGTACAGGCCGACTGGAATCTAGAATTGCAGCTCCCACTTGGTAATTGTTGCAATAATTAGAAACATTTCTCCGCCCGCCCATTGGGGTCTCTCCCCGCACGACCACGTTTTGTAGGTGTGCCCTACCTTGGAAGCTCTATCCAACCAAACAACAACACCTTAAAAGTACCTCATACTGATATTGTTGCTTACGTAGGCGAGCCATCCTCCCAGCCCCTCAACATTCAAAGGAGAACCAACAGGGCTGTCGAGTCGGTGAAGACGGCCCCCGAGGCCTGGCGATTGACTACCTTACGATAGGAGCGAAGCCTGCGAGACGCTAGTGCATGCCTTTTCTCGAGCCAGGCAACCCAGGGGCCGAATCACCGGATGCATGAGGAAGAGAAACACGGCCGCGAGACAGAGACTTCAGCGAAGCGTCTTTGGTAGGTTGAAGGGCAGCTAAGCGCCGGCAACCTCTGTTCACAAACACAACGTCCAATCACAACCCCAGCATGCTCTTTGCAACTTGCCGGGGTCTTGGTGGGATCCAAGAATAGAGTCTCCTCCCACCAGTGAGCCAGCCAATCAAGGTCGTACTCCAGCAACATCCCCACGAGTCTCTTCTCTTGGCTCCATCAAAAAGACAGGCCATTTTGGACCGGGGTCCTGGCTCGATGCTCACTCGCGTTTCCTCTTCTTGCGCGGTGGCAGGTCGCTAGAGGGGTTTGTCAATGCTATCTCCCACCCTGCCGTCTTTCTGTTGGTTATCCAGATGGACTGAGGTCTTTGAGATCCGCCATCCGTGCCAGCGCGATGCTACCATCTCGGGCATCATGATGTTCCCCCCCCTCCAGGTCTTGCTACTTGCGGTGTGCCGCTCCGGCCGACGAGATGTCGTGTCAGTAACACGCCAATCTAGCCTCGTTCTGTGAATGAAAAAGAAAGTCAGATATTGATGGAGCGGAACTGAGGGAACAGCTGCAAGTTGCAGACAGCCCTTCCAGATGGCAGACGCAGTTTCGTACCGGCACATGCATGCCTGTCGTGCAGTAGCACCCACCTGGTGCCACACTGGATGTCTCCTATGCCTTCCCGTTCCATGCGCCCTCTCTTCTTCCAATGCTACAGTTGAGCAATCAAGCCTCCTCGCCGCCGACGCGAACGCAGAGATTGAGCAGACCCTCGACAATCACTAGCTGGCCACCACCCTCGTTCCCACCAGGTACATGGCTACGACAGCAAAGCCGAGAGCGAGCAAGCTGTTTGCTAAGACGTCGAGTGTCAACTACTAATACCTTGCCTTACGGTAAGGTACATGTAGCCTACACTATCAGATCCACCATCGCGCTTTTGCCCCGGGTCTCGGCTGCTATTCCTGTCCTCCCTCGTGCAAATACCTACGAATTACAACCCGCTCTCGTTTCCTACAGACGCAGAGGGGCTCCTCTCCGCTCTCCCAGTGTCTTTAACCCACCGCCCAAGAACTGGGTGTCACAGGGGTCCTTCTTGCGGTGGGCGATCAAAGTGTGAGCCACCACCCCCGGTACCCTCCTGCACGCATGTGGCATGTACGTGTGTACCTCTCCATATGCAGGAGGTTGACCACACTGCAGCAGACCCGGCCTAGCGTTGGGCGTCGCTTTTATCTACTGCCATCCTCCCACCAAACGTCGTTCCCTCTGCTTCAGCCGCGCCCTCCCACCCGAAGGTGTGACACAATTCACCTGTCGGCTGTCCGTCCTCCCTTTCAACTGTGTGGTACTAGTGTTTCTCGACATGAGATTGTCCTGCGACGAATCGAGTTGAGTTGAATGGACCGGTAAAGAGCGCGAGAAGAAGAGACGAACGAGGTTGCGAGGTTGCTGGCTAGCTTGAGACCTTCCTTCTCATGCAAGTGAGCAACTCAGCTACCCTCATCCTCCTTGCATCATTCCGGCGTGGCTTCGGAATCCGACTTCTTCCAAGTCACCGACGCCGCTCGAGTTGCCCAAAATCCCCATCCTAGCTGACAATGAGTAACCCTCGCGATTCTGCGCGGATGCGACAAGGGCTTAACCCATTGTTGACGCAGTCTTTGGGTTCCTATCACAGCCAGATCAGCACCCCACTGTCTGGAGTCTCGTCAACACAACTCAATTCGGCCCACACGCCCGCCAGCTCAATCCAACCTTACAACCCGCAAGAATGGATTGCTTCGCCAGCCGCTGGTGCTGAGCAGCCACGTCAATATCCTGAACAAAGTGAATATAGCCTTCAACTCTGACCCAGGTTCATCTTGCTAAAACAGTTCTGCAGGATCACCGCTTCCCCCGCCTCCATATAGTCCACCGCGGAGTCAACGACCCCAGAGCGGCGTCTTCGATTCGTCACCGGCAGCCAACATATCAGCAGCCCGTATCCCTCCGACTAGTCTTCACAGACCCTCTCCCGAGCCGGCCACCAACACATCATTTCCTCCACCTCCTGGCACTCGAACGAGCTCCCGTGAACGACGTTTCGGTCTCCACTCTCTGAGGAGAAGCAGGGAGCATCACGAATCAAGTCCGCCCGAGCCAGTACCGCCTGTTCCGTCATTAGCAAGGCCAAACCCTCTTCAAATCCAGATCCCGCAGCCAGTGCCACAGCGTAACGATTCAGGCTCATCCGCGGGGCCTCCTGGAGCCCGAAGGGCTGCGTCTGCCAGTGCTGTTGAGACGCCGACGTCTGCCCGCTCACGCTTGACATCTCAGACCAGGTGGGAGCCCGGCATGCCGCTTCCGCCACCGCCCCCTGGCCCGCCTCCGGCCTCGTCCAGATCGCAAAGTCTTCAGAGTATGCATAGAACAAGTACACCGATGGCATCACCACCAACGAGACGACCACCCCCAAGTGGCGTCACAGCTCTTGGCCCAGTACCTCCAACGCCAGCCAACTGGGCCGATCAACCAGACACGCCCGCTCGCCCTCCTCAGAATAGAGGCTCGCCCGGCTTGACGATCGACACCTCCAGTGCTGCAAGCTCTGTTCAGACAGGCGAGTCCAGCAACTCAGCTGCACTCAGCTCTGGAAGTCTAAGCCGCGCAAGGGCAGTCCGTCACGATAAGACCATCGTCCAGCGCCGTGCGGAAAGTCGCAACAGATATAGCCTGCATCATAATTCCATAGACGGCACTATCAACCCAGTGCAGTTGAGCGAGATTGTCGTCCCGAACGACACCACTCTCACTCGTAGACTGACCATCAACAAGTCAACACCGAGAAGCGGAGGCCGGACGGCGGACGACACTCCTCGGACTGACGAGCAATCAACGACACCTCGAGCGGGTGGCTCCGCTCAGCGTCCTCGTCTCGAAGCTGCGACTCCGCCATTCTCGCCCCATCCTGCCAAGAGCACTTCGATGGTTGGGGGGTCGCCCAGTGTGGTGCCGAAAGCCCTACCTACGCCACCACCCCAGACTCGGTCTGCATCCAGTTCGCAAACCAGGTTCAGGTCTATGACGCCTGCTGCGGATGGGCCCTCATCAGCTTCCATCTCAAGCACGAAACACTCCGCGATAACTCAGACAGCTGATCAATTCTGTCATGAAACGATTGAGCGGTTCCAGGCGTTCGCTGTCAAGGAATCAACGGCAGCAAGCAATGCCGACCGTGTACGATTGTTTGCCGACTTTATCACGAGCGAATCACGCATCAGACGCGAGAGATACTCAGCAGCCATTGGGGCTATGGGTTCGGAGATCTTCGATCTTACGAGGGATCTTTTTCGCCCGATGGTCACAAGACGGGAATCCGGAGCCTCTCAGGCTGAATGGACGCCGCAATCATCTGAGCCTACTCGATCTCACCGCGGCTCGCTAAATTCGATTTATCGCGAGACTCCAGGGGAGTCTAGTTCTGCCCCGGCTTCTGCTGCAGCAAATGTCCCCATTTCACCTGTTGGCGGACCGCCAAACAACGCAAACTGGAACTCGAATTACATGCCATCGCTCTCCCCAATCTTGAGCATGAGCGTTAGTGACAAGCTGGACGAGGCCGATTCCAGAGGTCGTCCATCCAGCAGATGGTGGGAAGCCGATTCAACTGGGACGGGGGGCAAGCTAGTCGAAAGATCCAAGCGTGAATCCAAGTATATGGGCGTGCCGAAAGAAGCTCGAGAGGCTCTGCAGTGGATGGACAGTCCTCAGACGCAGGCAAACCCTAGCGACGGGCGAAGTTCCAGCGAGTATCCCCCGGAGAAAATGGGATGGCATGAGCCCGACTCGGCATCGACACCGCAGCAGCTGCGATACTCTGCACAATCTCTTGCTTCATCCGGCTCACCCACAACTCCAAACCCAGCCCATTTGGACGTGTCTCGCCTGGTCACCCTTCCGCCGCCCTATCCTCGCCACCACCCGGCCGTGAACAACAACCATCCTGAACTGACAGAGACAAGAACTGCCGTTCGCCAACTGAGCGACCTCTCAGAGGTCGGAGTTACAAGGGAAAGGTTCCAGGTGACCAGCAACAAGAAGAGAGAGGAGGCATCCAAAGCTGCAGCCGAGCGCCGACAAGCCCTCAGAGTCAATCTTCAGCAGGAAGTTAACGTCGGCAACATGACATTTGCGGAGGCATCGGCCATTGAGCAAGATTCCGCGGCGGCGGAGAAGGACAAGCTCAAAGAGCTTGGAAGGACAGAGTTTGAGCAGTTCCAAGCCCAGGTTGTGATGCCCCTGAACGAGCTCGTCACTGGCCGCATCGCAAAAGCCACGACCTTGTTCGACAAGCTGGCCAGTGGCTTGTTCGACAATGTCTCCAGCACTGCTGATATGCCACAAGAAGAAGGCGACGATAAGCCTGAGCTTCTCGAGAAGCTGACGCTTCTCAAATGGATCTTCGAGGCCAGAGAGATGCTACACCGAGCTATCTACGATGTGCTCACCGAACGCAACGATCGCTACCGAGAGGTCGTGCTGACGCCATATCGGCTCGCCGGCAACCAGGAGAAACTACAGAACGCTGTCGCTTTCTTTGCTGAAGACGCTGCCAAGCGCGAGCTGGCGTTCGCTCACGAGGTCCTCGCCCGTACCCAGGAGTTCCAGGCTGTTGTCGAACAAAACGTCATGCGTGGTGTCGAGGTGCAGCTCTCGGCATTCTGGGACATTGCGCCTCCTCTGCGCAGACTGCTGGAAAAGATACCGCCTAACCTGGATGATTTCAACATCCAAATACCGACGTCCGAGTACGAGGAGAACCCCTCGTACCGTGCACATCCACTACAGTATCTTTTCAGCCTGCTACTGCATACGGAGAAGAGTACATACCAATTCATTGAATCACAGACAAACCTCCTTTGCCTCCTGCACGAGGTCAAGGAGGCCGTTACGCATGCCAAAGCCAAGGCCGTGCAGAGCGAGGGTGAGGACGCAGACGGACGGGAATACAGCGCCGAGGAGCGCGAAGCACGAGCGCAGCACCTGCGCCAGGAGGAAGGCCAGATGTTGACAGATGACTTGAAGGAAAAGGTGCGCGTTGTTCAGGACCAGTGGAACAGCGCCCTCGGCGAGAACATCAAGAACGTCAAACAGATATTGGGAGAACATCTCCTGCAGACCGGAGGGTGGGATGAGACGCTAGAAGAAGGAGGCGTGGGTAGTGTGTAACCACAGACGGCAGTCGCGAGACTTGATGAAGACGGGTCATGATTATTTCTATCACAGACGTTGATACCCCTTTGCTGCGTATTACGACACTTTTGTTAGATTCTTGTATATAGTTGAGCTTCTTGGGTTGGATCTTATGAAGGGTTAGAAGCGGCATGAAGACACGCAAACCAGAAAGCACGAGATGAGGATCGAGTTGCGGTTGCGGCGTATCGCCCCCTTATACCTGTCAAATCATATGCTGCCATCGTCTGCTCCCGAAACGAGAAGCGCTACCTCATGTTTTCACCTAAACGCCCGCCATTTGTATTGTACATGTCTATATCAGCCTCAAATGACCCTTTCAAGACGCATGGTTGTCGTAGAATTGTGTGTACGTCTGGCATGCCTGTCCGTTGAGGCGAAACCTCCGTGGCTATTCCGTGGTGGCCAAAATGCCAATTAGGAACGTTATTCGTTCTTGAACGTTTCTCCTGCCACCCCGTGTGACATGCCCCGAGGAGACGGGGCCTCTCTTTCCGAGAGCATTTTTCAGATCCGTCGTCACCAGGCCAGCGGCTTATTTCAGGCGGTTCTTGAACTCCTTTGGCAAATCCATGCCGACCCTCCGAGCTGTGAGGCGCACGCGCTCCTCCTCGTCCATGTTCATGCCCGGGTTGTAGCGCTCCAACAAGGTAACATAGACGCGCTGAGCGCGGAGGTAGGCGGCAAACTGTTCGGCCTCGGCGGCGTCGGCTTCAGCTCGGTGGCTGGTTGTGGAGTCGGCGAAGCTGGCGCGCAGGCGGTGATGGAGAGGCGAGCGCTCGCGGGCTAGAACGGGGCGCGGCGGGAGCTCGCGCAGAAGAGATCGGTAGATTGAACGGAGGCGTGGTGCAGCAGCCATCGTGTTTGGCTATCCTAGAGGAAAGAAGACGAGTGAGGTGGGCGGGGGTGGTGTCGGGGCGGTCGACACAATTAGCGGTGCGGTGGATGGAATAGGATTTTTTGGTTGCTTCTAAGTTGGCGATGGGTTCAAAAAGTTGTAGGCTGGAGCTTACCTTCAATTGACCTTGCGCTTGTGGATTGCCTCAACGGGTTGGATCCCTGTGCCTGGAGTGCTGCTTCACTGGCTGAAGGCACGGGCGCCCCCGACGTACCTTAGGTACCTACCATACCTACATTCTACTCGGGGAAGCCAAAAAAAAAAAAGACAACCCAGGAAGGAGGGGAGCCGACCCCGCGCCGGCACCGGCACCTCTGCAGAGCTCAATACCTAGCCTGCAGTGAATGAGATGGAGGGGTTTTCTGAATTCTTGAGCTCTGCCCCTCTCTCAGTCACAGCAGAGCTCCAAAGCAAACGCAGCCTGTCTTCTTCCTCGTGCAAGCGTGTCAACAGTCCCCCCTTTCCGAGTCAGGTCGTTTGTTCTCCTTGTGCATCCACCAAGTGGAGGACCGGAGAGAAAATTCGACGCATCGTCCTCTTATGATAGGTACACTAGACGTACAAGCTGGGCTTCTCAGTACGCATTCCTCGCCGTGCACCCACAATTGCATCCCAGAAGCCCACCGCGAGCGACGCACATGACGTATCAGCTTGGTCCCTAAGGTGTACCTACAGACGAAAAGCGGTTTTCTCCTACATACACATCCCGCGTTTGCCAGCTTGTGTCTGTTGCCTCTTAGAGTTCCATGCCCCTCAAGCCCGAGCCACAAAAGATCAAACAGAAACCCAGCTACGCATCCGTTCCCTTTCTCCTCTTCTCCTCCTTCATCGTCGTGACGCTGGCCATCCTGTCTTTGCGAGCCTTCCCCCGGCTCTCCCTCCTCTCGAACCACCTCGCCCTCCCCGCAAACTTTGCCCCACGAGCCATCTTCTTCTCGACCAACGCCAAGAACCCCTCGCCCACCATGTCCTCGTACGCAAAGGAGCTCGAGGTCGCCCAGCTGGCTGTCCAGCGCGCCTCCATCCTCACCAAGCGCGTCTTCCACGAGAAGGCCAAGGGCACCGTCGACAAGAACGACAAGTCCCCCGTGACCATTGGCGACTTCGGCGCCCAGGCCCTCATCATCGCCGCCCTCCGCCACCACTTCCCCCAGGACGAGATCGTTGCTGAGGAGGAGGCGGCTCAGCTGCGTTCTGACGCTGGCCTTCGCGACCAGATCTGGGACCTCGTGCGCACCACCAAGCTCGAAGATGCTCAGGCCGAGACCCTCCTGGGCGGGCCCATCGAGACCGCCGAAAGCATGCTCGACCTCATCGACCGTGGCAACAGCAAGGGCGGCAGCAGCGGACGTATCTGGGCCATTGACCCCATCGACGGCACCAAGGGTTTCCTGCGCGGTGGCCAGTACGCCGTGTGCCTGGCTCTGATGGTCGATGGCGATGTCAAGGTCGGTGTTCTGGGCTGCCCCAACCTGCCCGTTGACGACAAGGCGCCTTTGACTGCCGACATTGGCTCCAATGCCACCGACAACACCGGTTACGGCGTCATCTTCTCCGCCGTTCAAGGCCAGGGCGCCACCTCGCGTCCCCTCCAGAGCGGTGCGATTGCCGGCGGCGCATCCATCTCTATGAAGCCCATTACCGAAATGTCGGCCGCAACCTTCTGTGAGAGCGTCGAGGCCAGCCACAGTGCTCACGACGATCAGGCTCAGATCGCCGCCAAGTTGGGCATCACCAAGCCCAGCGTCCGCATGGACAGCCAGAGCAAGTATGGTTCCATTGCCCGCGGCGCTGGCGATATTTACCTGCGTTTGCCTGTCAAGGCGACATACCAGGAGAAGATCTGGGACCACGCGGCTGGCGATCTCATCGTGCGCGAGGCCGGTGGTCAGGTCACAGATATCCAGGGCAAGAGATTGGACTTCTCTGTCGGCCGGACGCTGGCAAATAACAAGGGTGTGATCGCCGCGCCAGCCGCTGTACACGAGACCGTTTTGAAGGTTGTCCAAGAGGTATTGAGCCAAAAGTCAAGCTAGAAGGGGGTAGATTTTTTTTTAATTTTTGTCTCTCCAAGACCCAGCAAAATAAATAGTGTACAATAATGGGTCTTTCCTAGTCCATACGGTGATGTACAGGTATACACAGCCCTCTGGCCTGCCTCCCCCGTCGTTTGACACGCCGCAGCTGCCGTTGCAGTAATGCAAGTCGTGATCCCACACACAAGAACAGCCGCCCTGCCACCAGTATCGCCGCCTATTTGATCTTCTTCTGCTTCAACTTGATCGTCTGGTCGTTGATGAATACACCCTTGCCCTTGTACGGCTCGGGCGGCCTCCACTTTCTAACCCTTCCAGCAAAGCTCATGATTTCTTCTCGGTCGATGCCCTCCAGCAAGATGCGTGTCGGCGAGGCGAGGGTGACTTTGACGCCCTTTGGAATACCCATCTCGACAGGGTGCGTGAAGCCGAGCTTCAAGCACAGAAAGTCCTGGTCCTTGTATTCCTCCTTGCCGCTGCGCTTCTCGACAGACGCACGGTAACCGATACCGACTAAACGTAGGAGTGCCGTGTGGCCTTCGGAGACACCCATGATGTAGCGCTGAAGATACGCCCATGTCGTGCCTGTGGTAGTAAACAAAGAATCAGTCCGTCGCTCTTCGGCTTGTCAAGATACCTGCACGCAAGAGGGGAAGCAAGCATCCCAGGAAGGTGGAGGGGGAAAGATAGAAAACTAGACCACTCACCCCACATCTCGCGCTGCTCCTTGATGTTGGAGTCCTCGACAGAGAGGATCGCTCTGCTAGACTCGGCATCCTGCTCAATTTTCACGAAAGGCTCGATCTCGAGTTCCAGTTTGCCTATACCGAACACGATCAGCAAGGGCTTCGCTCGGCCCATTATCCGGGTGCCCAGTACGAACCCAGAGGTCCTGTGACAGAAACCGTCCTCTTGTACACCTTCAAGTAGCTCGTCGGGTCCTTTTTCAATAGAGGTTCGCCAACCAGAACCTCCACGCCAGGAGGAATTGACAGAGGCGTCCGGCCAAGTTTCGAGGGTCGGATCGGTGTTGCGGAGAATTGGCGTCGGGGCATGGACTGCAGAGCCGGCACAAGGAATGCCGGAACCGTCGTGGACGGCGAGGAGGCCAGGGCCTGCCTCAACGCCGTTCCTCTGCTAGGAGCAAGCATTGTAGTCGTCGAATGGCGAGTTACCTCCCAGTTCGCGCGAGCATGTGTTGCTCGATTGACGTTCGTGAGGGTCTTCAGGAACTTTTCCAATGCCTTAGTCATCAACAAAGGACCCACTTCATAAACTACTGCAATTGGCCTGTACCAGCTCAGCTTCGGTTTGCAGCTTCGGTGTTTACGCCAGAAAAGGTTGCCAACAAGTGATTTTCACAGAGAGAACTCGCGTTCTTACCTTGCTTCTTACATGGGCATTAGGGGGAATTCACAGGCATTGATATTGGCCAGTAGTTACAGAACATTGTCTGATTCTTCGTACTCGAATGATACGTCAGGCGTACTACTAAGAGAGGTATATCTAGAAGCCCATGTTCTGGCAAAGCCAGAGTCGCGAAGCGAAATTCCACCACGGATGGAGTACATTGGTGGGTGTTGAGGGTGTGGCACTAAGCGTTAAGCAGTTATTAGACTGCGCTTAAACCTCCTCCTCAAGAGGAGCCTCCTCCTCGTACTCCTCCTCCTCCTCGTCAACACCAGCGTCCTGGTATTGCTGGTACTCGGAGACCAAATCGTTCATGTTGGACTCAGCCTCAGTGAACTCCATCTCGTCCATACCCTCACCAGTGTACCAATGCAAGAAAGCCTTGCGACGGAACATGGCAGTGAACTGCTCACCGACACGCTTGAACAGCTCCTGGATGGCGGTGGAGTTACCGACGAAGGTGGAGGACATCTTGAGGCCGCGGGGAGGAATGGAGCAGAGGGCGGTCTGGACGTTGTTGGGGATCCACTCGACGAAGTAGGAAGAGTTCTTGTTCTGGACGTTGCGCATCTGGTCCTCGACATCCTTCATAGCGACCTTGCCACGGCTAGAAAATGAGTTAGCAAAATCATGGAAAAGGAATCATTCAGGTCAACTCACAAGATGGCAGAGCAGGTCAGGTAGCGACCGTTGCGGAAGTCAGAAGCAGCCATCATGTTCTTGGGGTCGAACATCTGCTGGGTGAGCTCAGGAACACTGACGGCGCGGAAAGAGTGGGCGCCACGGCTGGTCAGGGGAGCGAAGCCGACCATGAAGAAGTGGAGACGGGGGAAAGGAACCATGTTGACAGCCAGCTTGCGCAGGTCAGAGTTCAGCTGACCCGGGAAACGCAGGCAGGTAGTGACACCGGACATAACAGCAGAGACCAAGTGGTTCAGGTCGCCGTAAGAGGGGTTGGACAGCTTGAGGGTACGCATGCAAATGTCGTAGAGAGCCTCGTTGTCAATGCAGAAGGTCTCGTCGGAGTTCTCGACCAGCTGGTGGACGGAGAGAGTGGCGTTGTAGGGCTCGACAACGGTGTCGGAGACCTTGGGGGAGGGAACGACGGAGAAGGTGGCCATCATGCGGTCGGGGAACTCCTCACGGATCTTGGAGATCAGGAGGGTACCCATACCGGCACCGGTACCACCACCGAGGGAGTGGGTGATCTGGAAACCCTGGAGGCAGTCGCAGCCCTCAGCCTCGCGGCGGACAACATCGAGAACCTGGTCGACTAGCTCGGCACCCTCGGTGTAGTGACCCTTGGCCCAGTTGTTGCCGGCACCAGACTGGCCGAAGACGAAGTTGTCGGGGCGGAACAGCTGGCCGAAAGGACCAGCACGGACGGCGTCCATGGTACCGGGCTCCAAATCGACGAGGACGGCACGGGGCACGTACTTGTTGCCGGAAGCCTGGGTAGGAGCGAAGGTCAGTACTCGTCAATATGTTTATCTTGCACTCTGGGGGCTATAAGGTAACAAACTTCGTTGAAGTAGACGCTCATGCGCTCGAGCTGGAGCTCAGAGGTGCCGTTGTAGCTGTTCGAGTTTAGCGGTCAACCACGAATGTGGCCAGATAAGGGGCATGACATACACTCCATTGCTGTCGAGGCCGTGCTCGCCAGAAATGTTTTGCCTACTCTATCGTCAACATCTGCCGTCCTCGCAAGTATATATTGCCGGGTCGTCGGCGGTCTCGTCACGTACCAGAAGGCAGCACCAATCTGGTTACCCTGTACAAGGAGGTTAGCCCCGCAATCAGGCGGTTAGATTTGGCTTGGGAAGACTTACGCACTGGCCGGTCTGGAGGTGAACCTGTAGACAAAAAAAAAAAAAAAAGCAGCAGTAAGCAAAACATTCCAGAGTTGGACGTCGATGATTGACAGGCGTCGCGGGTTTGTTGAGCATAGAAGTCGGGTAAAAATGTCGGCGGGGTACGCTCAGGGGCAAGGCGGATAAACGCGTCGCAAGCGTTGTTGTGATTGTGGTGATGGACTGCAACTTACAATCTCACGCATTTTGGATGATGAAATACACTGAGCTGGGCTTGACCGAGGATAGGCGATGAGAAGAGCTTGAGAGCTACGCGCGAAGCTTCAAGTCGGACGTGGTTGGGGTGGAGGTGGATGAGGTCGAGAGGATACGTAGGGGAAGAGGTTGTTGATTTTTGTTTGCGGGTGGATGTGATTTTGTTCACCGCCACGGGTCCGACACCACGCCAGCGAGGTCAGAGGGGAAGGGGTGCAGCTCGCTTGTTTACTGCTTGGGCCCGTGCATCCCCGTATTTGGCATGGTCTCAGTGCAAGGCACCCGCCAGAGCCAATTGACGGTGGGGTTGGTTGGCCTTGGGTTGTGCACTTGAGGTGACAGTAACCTAAGGAGACAGCACTCAATTGGCAGGTACGTATCCTTTGGTCGCTGTATCCGTACCTACCTAGGTAGGTACCTAAGGTATTGCATTTTGAAGAAAAAACCTCTGATACCTACATTCGTTACTTTGCGATCCGAGACCCGGAGATGGGTAGGTTTAGACGTCATCTCATCGATAACTAGGCCTGCTGAGGCATCCGGCTACCCACGTTCATTCTAGAGACTGGAGAGCATCTTGAGCAGAGCGATTGGGGACAGCCACAACTTCTCGCCGCTTACCGAAAGTCAATGCCCAATAAAGAGTAGTCTCTGAATGGGATTGCTCGGCATTGGCCTCAAGCGCTCTTCAGAAACGCTAAATTGCCAGTGGGGCTTCGCCTTACAGGGGACTCCATTGCTCCAAATGAGCTTCCGGTGTGACCTGAGAGCCATTTCAACCTGCCAGCCTTATTAACCAGGGCGATCACAATTGGCACTGTATCTAGAGAGTGGCTGTCTTTCCTGTGTCTACGCGGCTTGAACCACCGTCCCCTGAGCTCAACCGACGACATTGCTAGAATGGCGACAGTATACGACAACACAGTGGTGACAGTATCAAGGGACGATAACTGTAGAGACAGCGAAAGAGCGACGGGAGCCTACGTACAGAAGTCGCCATAGCACAATGAAAACAGATCTCCGGTCTCAAGATCCGAATGCATATTGACAGGCATCAGACTTGCATCGCAACACGACGTAAAAGCATCTCTATGTTGACGACTGGTACGACTAGTGGGCCTTGACGACACCCGCAGCGTCCGCCTGCGCAGCGATTCTCTTCTTGTATGCCTGGACATCTCCTGGGAACTTCTCGACCGTTCCGCCATCACACACCCAGAGCGATGTGCATACAGTCTGCAGCATGGTGACATCGTGAGATACCATGAGCACGCCGCCCTCGAACTCCTTCAGCGCATCCGCGAGAGCATCCATCGCTTCAATATCGAGATGGTTGGACGGCTCGTCAAGAACCAGGATATGCGGGTTGGTCAAGGCCAAGCACGCAAACGCGACACGCGACTTCTGACCTCCGGAGAGCACAGCCATCTTCTGCAGACCCGTCGTTCCCGTGATACCAAACGCACCCAGCTGTCTGCGATATTCTTCGTCCGTCTTGCCGGGGTAAGTCTTGGCCATGAAGCTCACAGCGCTCATCGTGAGGTCCAGCGCATCAACGTGATGTTGGGCAAAGAAGCCTACACGCAGACGCGGGTTCTGTGAAATAAGTCCAGACGTAGGCGACAATTTTCCGATCAGCAACTTGAGGACAGTTGTTTTACCTGCACCGTTGGGTCCGACAATACCGATACGGGAGTCCAGCTGCACGTCGAGGTCCACGTTGCGCAGCAAGATGTTCTCCTTGCTGTAGCCAAACGTAACCCCTGTCATCTGGATGATAGGGGGAGACAGCTTTTCGACCTCCGGGAACTTGAACTTGACGCTGTACTCGGTCTCTGGCGGCTCCAGCACCGGCATCTTCTCCAACTTCTTGATACGTGACTGGGCTTCGGAAGACTTCGCCGCGTTGTAACGGAACTTGTCGATGAAGGCTTGAAGATGGGCTCGCTGAGCCATCTGGTTCTCGTATTCTCTCTTGGCGGTTTTCTTGCGCTCTTCGCGAGTTGCATAGAAGGACTCGAAGTTGGCACCACGGTAGTAGTCGAGACGTTGAGAATGCTGGTGGATGATGTCGGTGGCAACCTCGTTGAGGAAGGCTCTGTCGTGAGAAACAACCAAAACAGTGCTAGGGTATCCCTGAAGGTAGTTCGACAAGAAGGCGATGGAGGGAACGTCCAACATGTTTGACGGTTCGTCAAGAAGCAGCAGGTCGGGCTCACAGAAGAGCGCTCTAGCCAGTGCGAGACGCATACGCCATCCACCGGAGAAGGTCTTGGTCGCGTTTTGCTGGCGTTCAGCGGAGAAACCAAGACCAGCCAGAATACTTGCAGCTCTCGATTCAGCCTTGTCAGACTCCATCTCTGCCAACTTGCCCTGGATGTCGCCGAGTCTGTTGTCCAGAGCCTCTCTGTCTCTGTCGAGCTTCGCAGCATCTGCAGAAGTGTCCGCCAATGAGGCTCGCTGAGTCTCAATGTCTGATAGTTTTTGTGTAATTTCCTATGCCGAGTCAGCACCGTTACCCTGGGAGAGGTTGGACGGCCATATTGCCGGCAACTGACAGCTTGCTCCTTGAGAAGGACCTTGCGCCAGACGTCGGCGTCAAGCACGGCTTGAATTGCGGGCGTGTCGTCGCCAGTGAGCTGGGAACATGTCAGAAAGAGGCTATCCACGGTGCGTCTGACACGGTCGTTCTTACCTCTTGCTCTACGTGAAGAATGGTGATGTACGGTGGGATTGGCAGCTCTCTGCGGGACAAGGCGCGCAACAGAGTAGATTTACCAACACCGTTGTGACCAACGAGACCGTACCTGTGACCATATGCCAAGGTGAAGTTCGTGTCGGTCAGTATACGCTGGCCACCAATCGAGACGTCGACGTTGTCCAGCTTGATGTCTTTCGTCTTGTTCCCACCAGAAGAACCCAGCTGGAGCGGGTTGACTGCCATGTAGAATTCTTCGTAAGACTGAGTGGACTCAGGCTCGTTCAGTAGCTTGGATGCCTCATACTCGACGGTCTTGAACGTCTTCTTCTGTTGCTTGGCGGCAATCTTGCGCTCGGCCTTCTCGAGTTTCTTTCTGTCGACCTTGGACTCGACCTTGCGAGCATTGGCAGACTCTAGATCAACAGCACCGGTGGCTACGGCGAGGGTGGAAGATATGTTGCGTTGAGAGCCGACTTGGAAAGTCTGGTCGAGGCGCTTCACAGCCGAGGGTCCACTGCGCTGAGCCCCGTTTGCCTCGCTATACTTTTCAACCCATTTCTCGACAAGCTTCTCGATTTTCTCCTGGAGTTTAGCATCCGGCTTGCCAGAAGCTGAGAGCAACAGCTCAGTAACCGTGGAAGCGGCCTCGGCAAGAGGGGATGGCCCGGACTGCTCCTCCTCATCGGACCAAATGGTTGAGGCATGAGTCAAGTAGCCAACCGAGTACTCGGAGAGCACCGGGTCGATGTTGGGCAGGACAGTTCTGATTTCGGCTTCCATGCTGGGTAGAGATTGACCGCGATATGCAACTTGACTTGAGTGAAAATTCCGAAGACGGATTCGCCAAGAGAGCTGGCCTGATATTGTCTTGTCGCCTTGAACGTACAAGGTCTGGGTCACAGAGATGCCTAGGTCGAGTATTCTTTGCTTGTCAAAGCTAAATCAGCGACTCGGCGTTGTGTTGGCTAGCGTTCGTGATATCACAATTCGCTTGAGGCTCAGAGCTTCAAAATGTGGGACTGAGAACTGTATGTGACCCGGGTGCCACGGCCCTGATCCAATGTGAGTGAAGTTGAAACCCGCACTGTGTAGGAAGAACTTCGGTCCGAAAAACTTTTCGCTTACCTAGAGAGCTAGCCTCAGTGCAGGTTCAGTATCCGTATACCCCGCATCAGGTGCTATTGGTGGTGTGGGCTCAGGGCACCGCAGCCAATTACAGTCCGCATCGCCGCAGCGTCAACTGGCTGCCAAACAACCACGGCCGGGCCCTGCAGCGAGCACGTCGCACTCTCTGGTTTTCTTCGAAAACTGCTTCTCTGCCAAAGATGGTGCGACTGCCGATTCTGTATGATGTTATCCCTTGCGGCATCTGCTAGTTACAACGCAGCTCAGCATCATTTTCAAGTCGGACACACCATCTCGACACCGGCAGTGCGGGTAAGTCAACGAGCGGTTGGCCCGAGCCCATGGAATCGGACAAGACATCTGGGCAGAAGGAGCTCCTTTGAATCAGACCGAGTTCACCATTTGCCTGTGCTTCCTTGTCACACTAGGGCAGCTTTTTCGAAAGGCAAAAGCCACCGCCGTCACCAACATTACATCGCTGCTCATTGATGAAACCTCTGGGTCTTGATCCAGTAGAGGCCAGCTGAACAACTCTGCAGAGCCTAGCTCGGACGACACGAACGAATTGGGATTGTCAAGAGTGTTGGCTGCGGGCCGGGTACCCTGCTCTTGACGCGGTATGGCGATGTGCGGAGATTAACAACCGCGTCGCAGGCTTTGCGCGTCTGCAAGTCAATCGTTCGTTATCGCGCCCGGGCCAGCAGTGGTGCTCAGAACAGCACGCGAAGACGTGCCGGGAACCTTCGGAGGCCAATTGTCAGAGCCTGAGAACCCAACACCTTGTGCCGCCAATCGACACCTGCGTATACACTGCCGCAGCCCGACAGCGATGAAAAGAACAGGCTGCTCTTGCGCCATGCTACGCCATGCACCGAAGATCTGTCCAGGGATCCCAGCTTTCACTTAACGTTATCCCGATGTTATTGCCGCCTCGACCAAGGTCTCTGAACAGCATCTCAAACCATCTCGCATCTTCCTGCTTGGTCATATGTGAGCAAGCAGGCCCAAGTTCGCTGGACAACATGGCCGAGATGTCTCGGATCGAAATGAGCCACGAGTCCGATGGCGTCACATGACTGCCATCCATCAGGAAAAGCTGCTGCTGCTGTGGGCTCATGAATGAGCCGCGCCGGAGCGGCACCTCATGGTCTTAGAAACCCTTGTTGCAACGTAAGGACCGGCTTGGCTCGCTACATCGGCAAAATTCCTGTCATCCTATCATGTCACGTTATGTCCATTGTCTCCTCACGTCCGTGACGGATCAGAACCAGGAAGGATGGGATTCCCCCGTTCCGGATGACATCGGACGCTGCAGCCAAGTGGGAACGTCAGCTCACCGTCGGTATCGCTCCTGACCTCTTACCGAAGGAGCCTTCGACCTTGTTGACCTATTTGCGATGCACCTGTTCAAATCAAGTTTTCGCATTATTAAGGGCACCGTCCGGATACAGAACCCTCGACACCAGTGAGACAGCATGCCGGGTGCCTCGCCAACCATGCACATGCGACGGCGTCCATTATTGTCGAGGAGAAGAATACGACGTCCATCCGCAGCGAGAGTAGCAATCTGACGCGGATATAGCAGTTGGGATATACCATCTGGATATCTGACTGCTCTCAGAAACGGCCAAAGCCTATCCAAACGATACGAACAGTTATGCCCGGTGTAACAAGGACAATGGTCAGATCTCTTCGACTCTCGGGCTTGCCCAAACTCAAACGTCAACAAGGATGCAAGCTTTGACTGCCCTATTCCATGTTGAAATTGTCTGGGCCCGAAGGCTAAATAAGGCGCATTCTGCCTTTGATACTAGAACTTCCTTGTCCTGTACGGGAGCGGTGCCAGGCACAAACCCACTGCTACTCAGGCCCACTTGGTCGTTGAGGATTCATCATTATCATTAGAGACTTTTGCATCGAGCCCTAGGCGTCTGATTCGAGGTCTGATTCGAGAGATCCGGAGTACCGGAGTCATCCCCATCTTGCCTTGTGGACAGCGGGTTGCAGAGACATTCGGTTCGCATTGGACTGGATGACGAACAGCGGCCTAAACCACTCGGGGGGTTGATCCTCACGACTAACAAATGGGAACCACAGTTGCTGGAGGTTCACATGCGCGTTGGTGCTGGACAGCCGTCAGCAGCGTTGAATGGAGCAGAAACTCATGCACAGTCTGCAGAATACCCAGGATCATCAGCAGGGCGCCACTCATGAGTACTTGCGGACAAGATTTCGTGCATTCGCATCGCCCCCGTTTCCACTGCTGCGTCGACTCCTCCGATGTCCCTGACCCGCGCGCCACGGACTGAGGCTCCTACTGTCGTTTCAAGTTTCACTCGGCTATTCTGGTAGCAGGGCAACTGTCCGTGGGGACACTTTGGTCAAATAGATATATACGTTGGTGAGCCCAGAGCGCAGAGCTGCGCGCCGCCTCCCTTGGCTTCGATTGGCCATAAGCGAATGCACCCGTTGAAAAGCTAGCCTCTGCTGCAACGCGCTGGCGGAACCCAACTGGACTGGCTCCGGACCCTGGACCTTTTTTCCATGCTTTTTCCTTCTCAGATTGACGCGGACAAATGACCTGGCTCATCGGGACCCCTCATCATTGCCGAATACTTGGTAATTGAGAGCCTACTTGGCCAACTCTGGACTAAAGCGTCGACCAAGAGACAGAATGATATTTCAAAGCATTGCCTTGGCAGCTTTCGTCGGTCAGATCGCTTACGGACTTAGTCGCCCGGCCATGGCCACTGTGTATTCGTAGCTCGTTAGCTGTTGATGGTGAGATGGCGTTTCTTCTACGATTCCACAATCAGGTCATGTGGAAAGGCAGCTTAGCCTTGTTGAAGAGTGCCAACGTCTTATGGCAGGAGACGGACCTTGGGTCTTTTTGACTGGCGACGACAACAGTACGACGACGATAAAAACGAAAGAGGCGGCTGGGAGTTCAATGAAGTACCAGTCGCATCATGGTTACGCGCCAAATCAGCGTTTAATCCGTCGACCTTCGTCCATGACCCTGAAATGAACTTTTATTTGCCTGATCGGGCCTCTCGCTCTCTGCCTCTCCCTTCGAAGATGGGACCATTACACCGACAGAGCATACAAGTGACGATCCCCGCAACTGGCAAGAGTTGAAACCAGCTCGGGCCCGCAAATTACCTGCCAGCTTCGAGGCTCAGCATGTACTCTCACCACGGTGACCAGCAGGGTTGATTAGACACAGTTTTACAAGTTCCCCAAAGTGGATCATCCGGGACAAAGACGGGGATTGATCCAGCGAAACTCACCGAGCACTGGACAATGGCAGCCAAAAGCCACCTTATCTACTACTCATACAGCGCGCCCGTAGCCCGCAGGCAGCATCGAAGGTCTAAGGCCCCGGACAGACGAAAATGCAGGGTGGCCGCAAGTCGAAATGGCCCCCGTTCGTTCTTCGCGAAGGACTCCACCAACTAACGAATACCCGCCGCTCTCTGACCCTAGGACCGAGTTACGCCGCCACTAAGCAGGCGACGCCGCAATATGGAAGCGTGCGTTGTTGACGAATGGACGAGCCGCTCTAGCGGTAAGACGGAATAGACAGCCTGCTCAGCAGGAAAGCTATTCGGCGTTTGGTCTAGAGAAAGAGGGAGGGGAAAAGCATGTTGGCGGGAATGTACCGACACGAAGTCGTCAAGTACACGCTCAGGCACACTTGCTTGCTGGCTTAACGAGACGAGAACAAGGCTGGCGGTCAGAGATGGCGGTCATCCACCGCTTCGGCCGACTTGTTCTCCTCTCTGCGATGCCTGGGCAAGTTGATTGGAGGGTACGGAACAGCTGTTGCGTAATTATCCCAAACAATAATAGGGCAACGCGGGAACTGGACAACTGCGGGCGAGGCTTCGGGTGACAGAAATATCGTCAACTTTGTTGCGGCCGAGTGCGACATGATCTTTTTGTGGATCCAAGCTTGTTGATCAGGTAAGGTCGGGAAGAGGTAAGGTACCTTACCTGCCTGACCTGCGTACTTTGTGCCGCACTTCGCAAGTGTCGCTGCACTCATCACTACCTGCAACTACCGGAGTAGGAGCAAGGAACGGCAACGCAGCGAGCACGACGGCAACCTGCGCATATCTGGGACCCAACCGGACACGACGCGGGCGGCGGGGCTGAATCTGACAAAAGGACGTAACGTTCGCGTTCCGTTGTAAAAGTTGAAACGACGGCAAGTCATCTGCAGTGCAACCAAGACGGTCATGTTTGTGACGGAACCATGTTTTTGAAAACAGCTCGATAACTAAAGAATTATGTACGGTTGGATAACGGCCAGGCATTCCGGGATCTGGTGTGTGTATGTGTGTGAGGTGGACGAGTTTGGTATCTTGTTTATTGTTTTCTTTTGTGCGTGTTGTTGTTGATGCCCACACTCAAAACACAGGCCTGCTGGTGGCCCACAAGGAGGGCTTGCG